>JAKUCV010007713.1:0-14432 GCA_028386065.3 Turnera subulata
TTTGGATTTGCATAGTCACGTGGTGGAGGAGTAGGCTTCGGCTGAAGACTGGGGGTAATAGGCTGTGGGTGTGGGTAAGGCTGGGTATGTGTGTGGTGGCGATGGTGGGGTTGAGGGTGAGGTAGGAGACCACCTGGGAGACCAGGGGACATAGGTTGAGAACGAAGGAGTTGAGAGCACGACATGGTTTTTTTTTTTTTTTTTTTACAAAAATTTAAAGATAAATAAATCCATATATATATATATATATATAGATATAAGATTATGAAAACAAATTCATGTTTAATTTAATGATGACTGGTTGCGATTAAACAACAAAGAGGGACAAAGATCGAAGAAGAACTAGCTATATATACACACTATACATTCATCGATCGTAAAAGGCTACCAAAAATTGCAGGAGTAACTAAGCAAAGCAGAAGAAGAATAAAAAAGAAATTACGTACTCGCCCAAATCGTAAGTGCCGTGATAAGAAACGATATCTTTTTTTTCTTGGCACTGACCAAGGAGGTATCCCAGCTTCTTTTTATCCTTTAAAGAACTCAAACCAAATTGGTGAGTGTGTAGAAATTGTTGATAGCAGTTCAACCCCAGAAGGGGAGATGCTATTTACTCTTTTGGGATAAAAACACTACTAGTTAATATGAATTGGAGCGCAGAACTACAAAACTTACAACGTGACCCCTAAAGTGTTTGGTTTCTTCTCGTATTTTACTTGATAAACACGTGACCCCTAAAGTGTTTGGTTTCTTCTCGTATTTTACTTGATAAACACGTTTACCCTATGTGGGAGTTAAAATAAAATAAAAAATTAGGGTAATGAGAGGTGCTAACTCAATGCATGCCCGTCCATAAAACGTGCAGTTTATCGAGCCAAAAAAAAAGAAAAAAAAGAGAGAGAACGTGCTGTTTTGGATTTGGGAACTTTTGTGGAGTTGGATACTGTAACGTTAAGTACCCAATAACATGACCAATGTCCACCTTTTAATTCGTGGACCTTGGGCCCCAAACTAACGCCTTGAGACCTTACCTACTACGGTACGGGCTTAATTTTTTTTTTTTTTTGTCTAAGAGGTTGCTCGAAGCAAATATTTGATTAGGAAGCCACAATATCGATTGAACTCCTCTCCAGTTTGGGAGTAACAGGAGAGATCGTGTAACTCCAATCTCAACCGTTTAATTAAATCTAATGGTTGGTAATTATTTTATATTAAAAAGATAACTTTTTACTAAATACGTGATACTGAATATTTAATTGGCTTTTATTCTTTTTACTCAAACAAAAAAAAAGACTCATCTATTCCGTGTTTGTTCATTTTTTCTCCTTTTCTTCTTCTCAATTGTTTGGATCTACAAACTGATCTTCCCAAATAAAACCTCAAATATCAGTGACAATAAAACTACAAAGGATATCTTCTCCCAGTTTGATTTTTATACACAAGTCATATCAACAGTCTTATTGAGTTTATATACAAAGGATAGATGGAGAAAGGGAGATGAAAAAGATTTGAAAGTAAAGAATTTCTTTTCCTTTTTTTGTGAGAGATGGGCTGATGATTACCGTAAAGAGTAGAGTAAAAATAACTGATGAGTGGATTTGCTAAACAATCAGATGGAGTTGTAACCAGCCTTAGAATCCAAAATTTTCTAAGGTGCCTTCTATTTGTTTTATTTTCATCCACACTGTTGGTACAAGAACAGTAGAAGATATTTTGATTTTGTGTATTGTTTTGTTCTCTTCTTTTCGTGCAGTTATCATTGGGTTTGGTTTTGATGATTTTGAAACTGAAATATACTTGCGTTAGATTCCTAGATTTTGGATTGAAAAGTTACCTTTTTAGTGTAAGGTAATTACCAACCATTAGATTTAATTTAACGGTTGAGATTGGAGTAACATGATCTCTCCTGTTATCCCCAACTGGAGAAGAGACCAATCCCTTTATAGAGTTCTCGACGATGTCCAATAACGAGATAGGAGCTCATAAAAGCAGCAGTTTAGGGTTCTTATTTCTTAACTAAAGCTAAATCATCATTAGAGAGAGCTGCCACTAAGGCAATAGAGTTCATCAACTGATTCGCACCTTTAAAATTTAGATCTCATGCCAATCTAAAATTATAAAGGGCAGCCCAATACTCATCAATAAAGGCCGAGCATAGCCCCAAATGTCACAAAGAAAATTGAAATCCAACGGTTAGAGGCATATTTATAATAACTCCACCTGCACTCGTCAATTCCCGGATTACCTTTTTAAAGATGCACTTCCCTCAAAATCACCTTAACCCACAATGAATATTGGCCTTTTGAAAAAACCCATTCTTTTAGCCATTGCCACACTCACCGATCTATGCTGGTCAGCATAGACTTTAAATTATTTAGTAACCAACATTTCAGATTACCTGAATTGAACTCATTCCATTGGCATCACTTATGTGGAACTAATTTTTGCCAAAACCTTTGTGCACATGCAATACATTTTCCTCCGTACCAAGACAAGCTTCACAACAACTAGAGTTGGAGAACCGACCGCTTAAATCTTTAGCAATTGATCATTAACTTGTCATGTGCAGCCAAGCATAAGAAATATGCTTAACTTTGTGAGGACTATGCCACTTCCAAATCCAATGCAAAAGTTCATTACCCTCATTCAAATTTTGCCTTTCAATAAGATTATAGGCATATTTGGTAGTAAAGTTACTATCTGAAGATTGGCTAGGTGGAAGTAAAGCTGCAATTCTAAATAAAATCTACGGCCGGAGCAGGTGCTGAAAGATTCTCCACTCCCTTTGTCTAAATTCCAATAACCATATCTCTAACACACACATTAATTAAAAGAGGAGCTAGCACCTGTGAGTGGCGTAGAAAAGTAAGAGTTTATCAAAACCTTACCCCAAAAGAATCATGCCACAACTTAACCATCCTGCCATCGTGTACATGCCAAGAACAAAGGCCACACATCCAGAATATATAGCTGGTGAAGTGACATAAAACAAGAAATTTGGAACATAAATCTAGGAGTTCTTTATTGAGAATGAAGTCTTTATTACAAGAGAGAAAATGAGGGAGAGCTTTCCGAGAGAGAGCCCAATGTAAGAGTCCTCTTTAATGCCCTAATTTTGGGCTTATATATTACAAACATTGGTTATTGCCTATTGGACAAAAGGGAGTTCCTTATCTCGTCAGGTGTCGCGTTGTGAGTGGCCAAGGTCGGATCTCGCGTGGATAAGGGTGATGATGCTGGATCGTGGGCTGAAATCCTTTAGGCCTCGGGTTCTTGGACTTATTGGAGTTGGGCTTGCAAATTGTCTTCATGGCAAAGGATTAAGCCCATTGGGCTATATTATATCATTAGTCCCCCAAATGGTTGGGCACTTTGAGCACGAGCATTTGATAGTCGGCGATCCTTTGTATACTTCTTGCCAGTTGCTTTGGATGGGTTGCTTTAGGCTTTAAATTCCTCAATGTGAGTTTTTACAATTCTCCATTGCTAGTTGTTGCCAAAGCAATCGGACGTCTTGATCCTTAGTCCCCCTGTCGCTTGAACTTGGAGTTCTTACTTTTGAGGTGCTTCCTTTTCGAAGACGGATCATCTTGATAACTTTGCAGCATCTGGCTCTAGGTCCTCTTGTTATGTTGTAGGCTTTGCTTTTAGTGTCTTAGTGCGACTAAGATCATGACATCTTCTTGGTTGTTTATGAATTAAGGCTCAATAGGCCTTTACTTCATTCTTCTAGTCCTCCTATTGATGTTCATTTCCCATCAGGTCCTCGTGACATCTTCGCAGTACCCGACTCCAGTTCCTGGTGCTGCTCTCAGGTTCTACCTTCCTGGTATTTTGGTGTAGCTGAAATCCTGGAACTTCTATTTGGTACTTGTAGGATTTTCTCGCTTTTTTTTTTATGAGTGTCACCAATCTCTTGGGCATTTGATCCTTCTTTTCCTCCCAGCTTTTGTGTTCAACCTCAGTTTTAGCTTCTTCCTTTAGCTTCTATGTTCAGCCTCAGTTCCCAGCTTTTGCACTTAGTTTCAGCTTCTTCCGTTATTTTATTTTAGCACCTCTTAGGTTTCCTGCTGGAAATCATTTAATATTGCTTCACTAAAGCTCCAATTGGGTTTTGATTCCCTTTGAGCAATTGTGGGTTCTTGAATCCTTCATGTCTTCACAAAAGAATTTTTGGACAGGTTCCAGCTTTGCAGGAACTTGGACAGGTTCTAGCTTTGCCGGAACTTGGAGCAGGTTCTGACTTTGTAGAAACTTGGAGTAGCCTCTACATTTGCAATAGTTCATTTTTGGCCTTTTTGGTTTCTTTCAGCACAAATTGTATTGTCGAGTAAGCTTCGTTTAGCTTATGTTCTTCGAGTACTTAATGACTTCCTTGTGATTTCCTTTTCTGCTTCCTGAGCTCCTGCAGCTAGATCCTGGCTTCTGGATTTGGTAATTGAGATCCTAGTCTTTTCTTCAGAACTTTGCCTTCTATTAACTTTTTTGTGGTTTTGCAGTTTCTTCTTTGAGGTTCTTGACCGGTCACTACGCGCAGTTCCTGCACGAAGCTTCATTTGGAACTCCATGGACTCTTTTCCTTTTATGATGGCTTCATTAGCTTCTGTAATCAGTTCCTGTTTTCTGGATGCCAATGCTATTTTTATTTCTTTTGTAATCTTGCTAGCTCTATATTTGGTTTCTTCCTTTTGAGTACCAGGAACTTCTTTTCTTTTTTTTTTAAGGCTATTCATGCAAATTTTGGGCTTTTCCAACCCACAATTTAGCCTTTATTGTCGGGTACCAACGACCCTTTTCTAGGCCGTTAAGTTTTGGGGAACATCTGCCCACGTTTGGCCTTTTGTGCGGTTTTACAGGTTAACACCCTACGTGTAAGGCCTGTGTGGGCTGTAAAGCCTTCTTGCGCTTTGCTTTCTGCTTGAAACTATGCGGGTTGTTTATTGTTGAATATGACTTCTTTTCTTGAGTGAGTTTATGAGGAGGTCTTGCTCTTCTGGACAAGATTTTAGATTTGCTTAAGTACGAGTCCGCCATTTTATGCCTTAGCCTTCGCATTAGCCCTTTTGCTGTTTATGGCACCTTTATGGCCAGTGCATTTTGGCATTTGCAAAGTCATATGCAATTCATGGGACCTCTTTCTTAAGCTTCATCCTTTCGCTTCCCTTTGATGAAGGACCTTGCCATAACTCTTTCTTTGTTAGGCGTCTTTGTTCTATGGTGCTAGTATCTTTTCATTTTCCTTGGAGTGTTGTGGGTTTCTTCTGAACCTTGGTTCCTCGACTTGACTTTTTGTTGTTGAAGTTTTTGTCTTGAATATTTTCCTCCTTCATGGAGCTTTATCATCTTTCTCGAGCATGTGGTTAATCTTGCATTGCGATTCTCTCCCATGTTGTGGTTCTTCTCTCCGACCTTCTTGCTTTAATTAAAGCAATTGGATTATCCAGTTTGCTTTTGAAACATCTCTCCTTCCTTGAAGCTTTTCTCTCCCAACTTTCTTGCTTTAATTAAAGGATTCTTCATTTGAGGTGGATTTGAATTTTTTTTCCTTGAGGATATCGCCACGCAGGTCCTGTGATAACAGGTTTGCCTCCTCACTAGGTAGTTCGATTATTCGTCATGGAACTGGTTGTTCCTGTTGGCTCTATTTGTTAAGTTTTCATTGAGTACTTGTTCTTCTTGGGAACTTCATTAGGCCTTTGTCATGCTGACATCTTATATTTTTGCAAGGGTTCTGTGTTCGCCATTGATTTTCTGGGCAAAGTTTCTTTAGCTTCTCCATCACTCGTTCTCACTCTTATCAGTGTTGCTTTTGGCTTTGTTTTAGCTGACTTCGCTTTCACATGACTGCTCATGCCTCCGCATGGGTTGATTTTCGTCTGGACGGGCTATCTTTTCCTTTCTTTTCTTTGCTAGAAATGCTTTTCGCCTCCAAGAATTGTTTTCCTCCATAAGGACCGCTTTTGGATTCAACTCCTTGTTCCTTTTAGAAATGGTTCTTGCTTTTGGATTCAACTCCTTGTTCCTTTGCCTTTAGGAACTGCATTTTTCATCATTGGGATTGATTGCTCCTGGGGTTGCTTGCACCTTCACAGGATTTGTTGGTTTTTCCTTTGCTTGTTTTTGGAGTTGCTTTCTCCTAGGGTTGCTTCCACATCTTTCTCCCAGGGTTGCTTCCACATCCTCGTGAGTTACTTTTGCCTCTGCTTGAATTGCTTTTCAAGGACCTCATAGAAATTCCTCATCGAGTCCAGCACCTTGTTCTTTCTCGAACCCAATAATGCTCACAACACAAATATCTCACATGAAAATTCATATTCCATAAAAATGGTGGTAATTGTAATTTTTCAAATAATTAAATGAAGTATACTTACAATAATACATAAAATAATTAGAATCTTATTTGCAAGTAGTATAGTGTATTAAGTACAAATAACCCTTTACATAATAGAATACCAGTAAATATTTTGCCTTAAGGTAGCAGGGCCTATATGCTTTGTGCAATTTTGGGCCGTTGAAATTTTTTATTCTGGGCTTCGGATACATCGTGTGTTGTCTAATGGGGTACGAGTTCGTTGCAGGTCCTCCTGCTTTCCCTTTTTTTTCCTTTTCTTTATTTCACGTGCTCCCAACTTTTGTTGCCCTCACTGTGCATGTTGCTTTTCTTCTCTTCCTTTTCCACGCGCTTTCTTCTTTTTCTCCTTTTGTGCACCATACTCGTCACCAGCCTCCATGACTCCGGCACGGTGGGCGGCAAGGCGCGGATGGGCGGCCCTCTCTAGCATTCTGGAATCTCCTTTGAACAGAAACAACGTGCCTTGAGTTAGCTCTTCCAGATCCACCTCGCCTTTGCTCCTTCTCCGCCGACGAACAGTGGTGATGTCTACATTAGAGGTTGTTTCCAGCAGCTCCTCCTCTCCAACAGAGTGCATAGTGGTTTTGTTTCCGGCCTTCTCTTGCTCCAACGAAGGCACGTCCGGGCTAGCTCGTGGGAACCTCCATGGATCTGGATGGATTCCATTTGGATCTAACTCATCTGGGTGGATATGGCCCCCCTACACCCGCGAACAGCACCGGTCCCTCTAGTGGCTTGCAACTGTGGTTAGGAGGTGCTCTAATTTTGCTGCTGTCGTCGTGTGTACCCCTAGCACCTCATTCGCTCCTGGGCTACGACTCATCGATCTCCGGGAGTCTCTTACTTCAATCACGATGCAACAGAAGGCGGCTCTCTAGGCCTGAACCTTTCCGGCGGTGGCGTACGGTGGATATAGGGGCTGCTTATGGCGGCTTCTTCTTCTCAAGCCTTCTACTGCATTGCTATCAGTGGCAACAAGTGAGGATGCTTGGCTCTAGGTTTCCACAGTGGGGTTTGCCACCCAGCTCTGCCAGCGTTCGTCGTGCTGCCTCTCTCCAACGGGTTCAACTTTGGCCGTTTCTGCTCTTCCTTGGGTTACGTGTTGGTTGCCGCGTACGACTCGTATCTGCTCTAGATCTAGTCGTGTTTAGCCAGATCCGCTCCTCTTTTAAGTCATTTGTGAGCATCAGCGGGATGGTTCTTGTCGGATCTACTCGCTCCTTCACCGTTTCCCTTTTCTTCTCCATAATAGGTTTCTGGTTCGGTTGATTTTCTTCCCGCTTCTGTTTGTCTCTCATAATCTGTTGCATTTAGTACACAAATGCAATTAGTTGGTTGCTTTAATAAATTTACCTTAGGTAAATAGATTTATTGCTTCCAAAATATGTTGAATCTGTTAGATCTGTTGGATTTGTGGACTGATCTGTTGATTGATGAACTGCATGTGTTTCTTGAACTTGATGTTTGATTTTTTTTTTTTGTTGGATTTGTCTAGTTTTGTTGTTTAATTGTGGAACAGGTTGTACAAGATAGAAAAAATAGAAATTGTTGCTGTGATTTGTCGTCCCCGGCAACGGAACCAATGATATAAAACAAGAAATTTGGAACATAAATCTGGGAGTTCTTTATTGAGAATGAAGTCTTTATTACAAGAGAGAAAATGAGGGAGAGCTTTTCGAGAGAGAGCCCAATGTAAGAGTCCTCTTTGATGCCCTAATTTTGGGCTTATATATTACAAACATTGGTTATTGCCTATTGGACAAAAGGGAGTTCTTTATCTCGTCAGGTGTCGCGTTGTGAGTGGCCAAGGTCGGATCTCGGGTGGATAAGAGTGATGATGCTGGATCATGGGCTGAAATTCTTTGGGCCTCGGGTTCTTGGACTTATTGGAGTTGGGCTTGCAAATTGTCTTCATAGCAAAGGATTAAGCCCTATATTATATCATGAAGCTTGATGTCTATTGCATCCACTCTGTATTTATGAAATAACACCTTAACCCACAATTTGTCAACACTGTACAGTGGATCATTTTTTTCAGCAAAGTTTCAAAAGAAAAGCCTCATTTATAGGACCAAGCTTCTTAAAACCTATATCCCCATTGAGTTCAGGTTGGCAAAGCGTTTTCCAATTAAAGAGGTGAGTTTTTCTTCCATCCTCCATATCCCCCACACAAATTTCCTACAGAGAAGGTTTTTTGTGGTAGAACAGAATTGATTTTATTAACGTTTGTAAGCAAGAGTTACAGAAACAACCAGGAGGGTACAAAGAAGGTTAAGATCATCAAAAGCCTCGTTGAATTCGTACAGTGGACTTAATTAATTCTGTCTTCAATTAAGGGTGACAGAGAAACAAGTCATGCCAACACCATAGTGGCATCTACTTATCAATACAATCTGTTTAGGTTTCATGCATTATCACCATTCTAATCTAATGTGTAAATGCTTGTCGACTTGAGAGTTGGAAGTGACGACTGCAAGAAGTTCTAACATATAAGCAAAGTTTTTGTCTCCACAAAAATCAAAGGAGAGAAGAGAATAAAAAAAAAAAAAACACAAATCAACTAATTTGATAACCGCTGACAAATGCATTCGCAGTTTAATTAGCAGTCAAAGAACATAATTCAAGAATATTAAATTTGTTTTAGGAAGATGGCTTAATCTCTCCCACATGAGTTTAAGAAACAGGATCACATAATGTATATATGCTGTTTGCAGTTGAATTATCCTTATAGTAACGAATGATCACCATTCTAATCTAAAGTAGATGATACTAATTGACTCCAGAGTTGGGAGTGATTCTAAGAAACCTTCACATGTAGGAAACTTTGCACCTTCAGAAAGATCAATCTGAATGCTTCTCAAGTAATGTCGCCAACAGCGGATGCCAGTAGATTTGCATGTACTGCGTTTGACTTCTCTATTTATTAGTTCTTCGCACAGAAGCTTGACCAACGGAATGCGTTTTAAAATACGCAAATATGTTACATCGATTGATAGAGTCTGTGGATGGCATGTCCAAAGTATTCCATTGATGAGAGATTTGAGATATTCTTCTGGCTGAGAATGGCTCCAAGGCTCCAGCTGCAAATGGATGATGTCTGGCAGAGCAGGAACTAGAGTTCCCTCCAAATCTTCGAGTACAAAGTCGGCATAACAAATACTACTAATTAAGCTGAGTTTCAAGAAATTGATTTGGTTGAAACTAGTGAGATGCTGTCTCATCTTGAGAAAAGCATGAGCATTGAGAGAAATATGATAAATTTTATAGTGAAATTCCTGGATACTTGATCTATGCGCCCAATTAATAAAGGTCGGAAGCAAACATGGAAACGGACATTCAGACTGCTTGTAATTTTGATAAGATATTTTGATAATCTTCAAGTTTGGGGTATCAATATCGATGGTAGTTTCCTCCAACACTTCTGGATCACCGAGGACTAGCTCTAAAATCTCTAGTCCTTGACTTGAGAGGGTAAATGCCTTAGGGGTAGACATGGTCAATGCCAAATCTTTGAGAGCAGGTAACTTAGGGATGAGATCCTCACAGAATTGGCTTGTAAGCCTGTCAGAAGATAATTCCAACACTTCAAGCTTTGTCCACGAATCTGCATCGATTCGAGGAACAGGGAAATGCGAATTATAGTAACGAAAACTCACAAGACTGGGTGCTGATATTGTAGAAGGAAAGACCTCATCCTCTTCATCAATGTAGGGAGGACAGCGAAAGATTTCGACGGTGTGGAGTCTTGTCAAGCCAGAAAGTCGTAGGCTTAGGACCCCATAACACTTGTCAAGAAAGAAATCCTCCAAGAGAGGGCACCTGGAGGCAAGGGTCTGTAGAAATTGGTCCTCGAGACGAATCCAAGACAGCATAAGCTTACCGAGGGATGGCCAGTTCATGGTACAACCAGTGACAGAAAGATCGAAACACCACTTACGTAACGCCAAGGAAGTGAGTTCTTTCACAGAGAACAACAACCGGTTCCAACCATGACATTGTAATGAGCTGTTCTGCACATCCAATGGCGAACCCGAAACCTCTAGTTTAAGCTCACTGACATGGTGATCTATGGCTTGTCTGAACCAACCACCAACATGGTCGAGCAGTTGAAGTTCACCATCACAGTACAGTTCAAACTTGGGTATTCTTTTCCAATGACGAGATTGTCTTAACAAATAATTGTCCACAAAATCCACGAATTTTCTCCGTGACTCTAATCTATTCTGCCCAGTGGGATCGTGCTCCTTATCCAGAAATCCATCATAAACTGGTATCATCTGTATTCTAAGTCATCTCCCCCAATGGGATCATGCCTTTTCCAGAATAATAGATTTTCCAAATGGAATTGCTTAAATACATGGATTTGGAAAGAAGTCCGGTGCCAAGTCTTGGACAAGGCCGCGGTGCGCATCATGCCTTCTAGTGGCAAGAAAGACATGATAGTGTGCAAGATTTCCTCTGGCAACTTGGATATTCGATCAAACCCGGCCTCCTGATCCATGCTTTGGATCATATTAATTATACTATGTCAGATCTCTTCCATATAGAGACTAAAATTATAAAAAACAAATTCAATGATGACTGCTTGCAATTAAACAACAAAGAGGGACAAAGATGGACAAAGAACTAGCTATATATATACACACTATTTATCGATCGTAAAACTAAATCTACCAAAAAAGAACAGAAATAATTAAGAAAAGCAGGAGAAGAATTAAAGAGAGATACGTACTCACTCAAACCGTGCAGCCCCCAACAGCTAAATTCCACCTTTTCCCCAGCTTTAAAGAATATTAAAGGACTCGAACTAATGGTGAGTGTGTAGAAATTGTTGATAGCAGTTGCCCCTCACAAAGGTGAACCAGGGGAGCGCAGAACTACAAAAGTTAGTGTTAGTGATCGAGCCCCCCTAAAGTGTTAGGTTTCTTATATTTTACTTGACAAACAGGTTTTCCCTAAGTGGGCGTGAAAAAAAAAAAAAAAAGAAAATAGGGTAATGAGAGGTACTAGTGTACTACACTAACTCAATGCACGCCCCTTCAAAGAACGTGCAGTTTATCGAGCCAGAAAAAAGAAAAAAGAAAAAAAAGAAAACGTGCAGTTTTGGGTTTGGAAACTTTTGTGGAGTTGGATACCGTAATGTTAAGTATTCAAAGAAATTCTATGGTGTTCACTGGATACCAGTTACCAAGTCATATCACTAACAGCCCGGGTAAAAATTTATATTTTTACCGGACTGTAAAACGCTTTGTACAGTAATTTACCATGTAAAATAATCTTGGATAATTATTTCAGGGTAAATTATGCATCGGATTTCGAAACCGAGCTCGGTCCTACGTTTGGGATTTTTCTGCGGATTTTACGGACCAGAGTTGGTATTTTTCGGGTCCAGGAATCTCGAGAAAAGTCATATTTAACCTCGAATTATCGGGCCAGAAATAAAGTCAAGGGGGTATTATAGTTATTTTCTGGTCCGGACAAGACACGATTGCATAATTGAAATATGCAGCCGCCTCCTCCTGTATGCACGTGAAATTCTGCTTCCTCTGTGATGCCCGTGACAACGTGTTTGTTTCCATATTTTTTCCCCTGCCTGCAATGTTAGAACCTATGTCTTCATGGTTCATTTACTACAGGTTTTGATAAATGACAAACCAAGATCATAAATAAAGAAGAAGCAAAAAGAAATCAAGCAAACAAGTACTCAACCAAAGTGATCAAGAATTCAAGTGAAAATATGATCAAGAGTTGAAGTGCAAAGAAGAGCAAGAGAAGTTAGGACCCATTTGTACAAGGTAAAACACTCAACTTCTCTTAGGCATTGGCTCAAACAAAACAAATTTCACTCATACATTTCATAGCATGTTTTCAGTCATAAAATTGTACTTTGAGTAAATAACATCGATGTTGTGCTCAAAAACATCGATGTTCTGTGTTTTCAAGTCTTTTCCAAAATTTGACAGTAGACAAATAACATCGATGTTGGTGTCCTAAATATCGATGTTCTAGTGACCGTTGCTTTTAAAACTAGTCACAACATCGATGTTCTCATTTGAAACATCGATGTTCCATAATGGTCAGTTTCAATTTGATTTTGTCGAACCAAAATAACATCGATGTTTTCTTCTAAACATCGATGTTCCTGCCTTCAAAGAATTTTCCAAAAATTGGCAGTAGGCAAATAACATCGATGTTGGAATCCCAAACATCGATGTTCTTGGTTTCAACCATTTTTCCAAATGTTGGCAGAAGGCTAAGAACATCGATGTTGGCTTCCCAAACATCGATGTTCTCATGACCGTTACATTTGAAAACACTTTTGCCTAAGCAAAACATCGATGTTCTACTCCATAACATCGATGTTCTTCAAATGCTCAGCTTCAATCATTTTTCACAGAAGCAAAATAACATCGATGTTGGAATGAAAACATCGATGTTCTTCACAGATCAGTTTTCGTCCCATTTACACAGAATCAAAATAACATCGATATTGGAATGGAGAACATCGATGTTTTAGTTACCGTTAGCCCAAAATTCAAATTTAATGGGCAAAACATCGATGTTCTCCCTTTAAACATCGATGTTGTAGCCGTTAAGCAGACAACTTTTCAGCACCCACTATGCTTTGTTTAAAGGTGTTTTCTTGGGTGGATTTCAAACGGCTCCATGACTTTTCAGAGCTACATATTGAGCATTTTCAGCTGTGTTTCATAACCAATCAACTCTCTATTCATTCATCATTCATTGCAAAACAATCATTCAAGTTTAAGAGCCAATTCCTTTGAGATTATTGAGAGTTGCCTTATTTGTGCTTAATTGTAACTCATACCCACTCTTGAGAGAGCTTTTGTTTGAGTAATCTTTGTAGTGTTGTTCATACACTAAAAGGGAGGTTTGTTCCCTTGTAACTACTCATAGGAAGAGTGATTTTCTTTCCTTGAGAGAAGTCTTGAAGTGAGGTATTTTCAAGCAAGTGTGTAGGATTCTTGTGATTAGAATTCCTAGGCTGTAAACGGTTTGTTAAGCACCCGGAAGCTTAATGGTAGATAGTGAACCTTGAAGGACTGGATTAGCCACAAATTAGTTATGTGTGAACCAGTATAAAAATCTCTTGTGTCCTTCTTTCAATTCCGCATTTTATTTCCTGCAAATATTTTCAGTTTTAGGTCTAAAGCTATTCACCCCCCCTCTAGCTTAGCCTTTCCGAACTTACAATTGGTAGCGGAGCCTAACTCTCTGAAAGACTTAACCGTTTGAGAGAAATCTTCCATGGCTTCTTCAAGTAATCATGCAGGAATCTTCGAAGGACACTCAACCGTTCGTCCACCGTACTTTGATGGCACCAATTACAGCTACTGGAAGGAGAGGATGAGAATTTTCCTCCAATCCACCAACTATGCCCTTTGGCGAATCATGAAGGTTGGAGAGCAAATTTCGATGAAGAAAGTTGGTGAAGTCCAAGTGCCAAAGACGGAGGAGGAGTACAACGCTGCAGACATTGTATTGGTTGAAAACAATGCCAAATCAATCAACATGCTCTATTGTGCAGTCAATCCCGACGATTATCGTAAAGTCTCTTGCTGCACAACCGCAAAAGAAATGTGGGATAAGCTGGAGGTCACCTACGAAGGAACCGATCAAGTTCGAGAGGCCAAAATCGACTCCCTCACTGCCGATTACGAACTTTTTCGAATGAAGGAGAATGAGGGAATTGAGGAGATGTTCGACCGCTTCTCCAAAATCATAAATGAGCTTCATGCTCTCAAGAAGGTCTACTCCGACAAGGACTTGGTCAGAAAAGTTCTTCGAAGTCTCACTCCCGAATGGCGATCAAAGGCGGATGCCATCTACGAAAACATCGGCATCAACAACACAATGATTGATGGACTAAGAGGTAATCTTATAACCTATGAAACCACTATTCTTAAACCCTCTTTGCCTTCTATGCAGGAACCAAAGAAGAAGACAATAGCTCTCAAAGCTTCTACCTCCAAGACACAAGAACTCACTGAAACGGATTCTAGTGATGATGATCAAGAACTCGGACTGGTCATCCGCAAATTCCACAAATTCATGAAGA
>JAKUCV010007713.1:15058-70303 GCA_028386065.3 Turnera subulata
AGTCTTCCTCCATTGATAATGTTTTACTTGTTAAGGGTCTTAAACACAATCTCTTAAGCATAAGTCAATTATGTGATAAGGGAAATCGTGTAATTTTTGATTCCAAGTCATGCACCGTAGAACGTCTTAGTGATAATAAGATCATTCTACAAGGTGATAGAATTGACAATATTTATATGGTTAACTTAGAAGAGTCTTCATCAAAATTCTCTAAATGTCTAATGGGCAAAGAAGATGATATGTGGTTATGGCATCGTAGAGTAGGTCATGTTAATATGAAAATGCTAAACAAACTAGTTAATCAAGACTTAGTAGTTGGTATTCCAAAAATTAAATTTGAGGAGGATTCCATATGTGATGCATGTCAAAAGGGGAAGCAAGTGCGAGCTTCGTTTCATTCTAAAAATGTTGTCTCAACATCTAGACCACTTCAACTTTTGCACATGGATCTCTTTGGTCCCTCACAAATTAAAAGTTTTGGAGGGAACTATTATGCTTTTGTTATTGTGGATGATTACTCTAGATTCACTTGGACTTTATTCCTTACTCATAAAAGTGAAGCATTTGATTCATTCAAAAGTTTTCTTAAGAAAGTTCAAAATGAAAAAGATTGCTTAGTTGCATGCATTAGGAGTGATCATGGAGGAGAATTTGATAACAATCATTTTTCAGCTTTCTGTGATAAACATGGCATTGAGCACAATTTCTCAGCCCCTCGGACACCACAACAAAATGGCGTTGTTGAACGCAAGAATAGGTGTCTTGAGGAAATGGCAAGAACAATGCTCAATGAGGCTAAAATTCCCAAGTATTTTTGGGCTGATGCAGTGAGTACGGCTTGCTATGTGTTAAACCGAGCAATCATTAGGCCATTACTCATGAAAACACCTTATGAATTATACAAGGGAAGAAAACCAAATATTTCCCATCTTAGAGTTTTTGGCTGCAAATGTTTTGTGCATAATAATGGAAAAGACAATTTGGGAAAATTTGATGCAAAATCTGATGAAGGCATCTTTCTAGGCTATTCATTGCGCAGCAAAGTGTATAGAGTCTTTAACAAACGAACCTTAAATGTTGAGGAGTCCCCTCATGTTGTATTTGCAGAGAATAATACTCGCTTGGCGAGAAAGGATTTCTGTGATGATCTTGTAGGTACACTTGAGAAGATGTCATTGGATGATAAGGAAGAAGAAGATATGCAAGACACCTCTTGGAAGAAAGGAGGCACTTCAACTGAACTAACACCTCAACAAGACATGGAGGCTACACCACAACCAGAAGGACCAAGCCCTGCAGAAGATATTCAAGACACAACGGTTGATATCAACCAAGAATTACCTAGAGCATGGCGAGAGTCAAAAGATCATCCTCTTGACACGGTAATAGGTGATATCAACCGCGGGGTAAGTACTCGAAATTCCCTTAGAAACACAATAGCACATATCGCATTTGTATCACAAATAGAGCCTACAACCATTTCTGAGGCAATTAATGATGAACATTGGACCTTGGCCATGCAAGAAGAGCTAAATCAATTCAAACGTAATGATGTTTGGGAATTGGTTCCAAGGCCCATTGATCATACAATAATTGGCACAAAATGGGTGTTTAGAAACAAACTAGATGAAAATGGCATAATAACTAGAAACAAAGCTAGGTTAGTGGCTAAAGGATATAATCAAGAAGAAGGAATAGATTTTGAGGAAACATATGCACCCGTTGCACGACTAGAAGCCATTCGCCTCTTGCTTGCATTTGCATCATCTATGGACTTCAAATTATATCAAATGGATGTTAAAAGTGCATTTCTAAATGGTTTTATTCAAGAAGAAGTATATGTTGCTCAACCCCCTGGTTTTGAAGATCATGCATTTCCCGAACATGTTTTCAAACTTAAGAAAGCTCTTTACGGTCTCAAACAAGCTCCAAGAGCTTGGTATGAACGTTTGAGTAAATTTCTTTTGGATAACGGGTTCAATAGAGGCAAGGTTGACACCACCTTATTCATAAAGAACAAAAACCATAACATCCTTTTGGTTCAAATTTATGTAGACGATATTATTTTTGGTGCCACTAATGAGTCTTTGTGCAA
Organism: Turnera subulata; assembly: GCA_028386065.3. NCBI lineage: Eukaryota > Viridiplantae > Streptophyta > Magnoliopsida > Malpighiales > Passifloraceae > Turnera > Turnera subulata. Next base: position 17,154 of record JAKUCV010007713.1, read on the forward strand.
GGAATTCTCTAACATGATGACCAGTGAATTTGAGATGTCCATGATGGGTGAGTTGACATTCTTCCTCGGTTTACAAGTCAAACAAATGAAGGAAGGAACATTCATCTCCCAATCTAAGTATTGCAAGGAGCTGCTCAAGCGCTTTGAAATGGACAACTCCAAGCAAATGGCCACACCAATGAGCACTTCCATCCATTTGGACAAAGATGAGAAAGGTATTGAAGTTGACATTAAGAAATATAGAGGTATGATCGGATCACTTCTTTACCTTACGGCAAGTAGGCCAGACATCATGTTTAGTGTATGCTTGTGTGCAAGGTTTCAATCTTGTCCTAAAGAGTCTCATCTTAAGGCTATAAAAAGAATAATGAAATATCTTGTTGGCACAATAAATGTTGGATTGTGGTATCCTAAAGGCTCTACGCATCATCTTGTAGGCTATTCCGACTCTGATTTTGCAGGCTGCAAATTAGAACGAAAAAGCACTAGTGGTACATGTCATCTCCTAGGGAGCTCATTAGTTTCATGGTTTAGCAAGAAACAGGCTAGTGATGCATTGTCTACTACCGAAGCGGAATACATTGCCGCTGGAAGTTGTTGTGCACAAATTCTTTGGATGAAGCAACAACTAAAGGATTATGGTCTAAGCCTTAGTCAAGTGCCTCTTAGATGTGATAACACAAGTGCCATATGCTTAACCAAGAATCCTATTCTTCACTCTAGAACTAAACACATAGACATTAGGCATCACTTCATTAGAGATCATGTGTCTAAAAGAGATATAACTATTGAATTTGTTGAAACAAAATTTCAACTAGCTGACATCTTTACAAAGCCTTTAGACAAAGAGTCATACTTTCGTATTCGAACTGAACTTGGCATTCTTGACTCTACTTTGATGTAATCTTTGCATTCATTCTTTATATTCTTTTGAACATTACTGACTTGAGCGTCGGAGAGTCCCCTACTTTCTTTTGCAGGTACTCTCCTCACTAAAGCAACTAGATAGGGGGAACATGCCATATATCAATAGTTTTACCATTCTTTAAATCGCTATTTCTTTTGTAGAAGTGTATAGGTGTAGCTAATATGTTTCAAAAAGTTCCACCTATTTCTTACATAAGCACTTCCCAACCTCTTCTAATCACTATTTCTTTTTGCTAATGCCAAAAGGGGGAAGATAGGAAGAAGTATATGCAACAAGATAGGGGGAATCATACTCTGTAAAACATAGGGGGAATCATCTTTATGTTATAAACATTAGCATATACTTCTAGGTGTTTGTCATTATCAAAAAGGGGGAAATTGTTAGAACCTATGTCTTCATGGTTCATTTACTACAGGTTTTGATAAATGACAAACCAAGATCATAAACAAAGAAGAAGCAAAAAGAAATCAAGCAAACAAGTACTCAACCAAAGTGATCAAGAATTCAAGTGAAAATATGATCAAGAGTTGAAGTGCAAAGAAGAGCAAGAGAAGTTAGGACCCATTTGTACAAGGTAAAACACTCAATTTCTCTTAGGCATTGGCTCAAACAAAACAAATTTCACTCATACATTTCATAGCATGTTTTCAGTCATAAAATTGTACTTTGAGTAAATAACATCGATGTTGTACTCAAAAACATCGATGTTCTGTGTTTTCAAGTCTTTTCCAAAATTTGGCAGTAGACAAATAACATCGATGTTGGTGTCCTAAACATCGATGTTCTAGTGACCGTTGCTTTTAAAACTAGTCACAACATCGATGTTCTCATTTGAAACATCGATGTTCCATAATGGTCAGTTTCAATTTGATTTTGTCGAACCAAAATAACATCGATGTTTTCCTCTAAACATCGATGTTCCTGCCTTCAAAGAATTTTCCAAAAATTGGCAGTAGGCAAATAACATCGATGTTGGAATCCCAAACATCGATGTTCTTGGTTTCAACCATTTTTCCAAATGTTGGCAGAAGGCTAAGAACATCGATGTTGGCTTCCCAAACATCGATGTTCTCATGACCGTTACATTTGAAAACACTTTTGCATAAGTAAAACATCGATGTTCTACTCCATAACATCGATGTTCTTCAAATGCTCAGCTTCAATCTTTTTTCACAGAAGCAAAATAACATCGATGTTGGAATGAAAACATCGATGTTCTTCACAGATCAGTTTTCGTCCCATTTACACAGAATCAAAATAACATCGATGTTGGAATGGGAAACATCGATGTTTTAGTTACCGTTAGCCAAAAATTCAAATTTAATGGGCAAAACATCGATGTTCTCCCTTTAAACATCGATGTTGTAGCCGTTAAGCAGACAACTTTTCAGCACCCACTATGCTTTGTTTAAAGGTGTTTTTTTGGGTGGATTTCAAACGGCTCCATGACTTTTCAGAGCTACATATTGAGCATTTTCAGCTGTGTTTCATAACCAATCAACTCTCTATTCATTCATCATTCATTGCAAAACAATCATTCAAGTTTAAGAGCCAATTCCTTTGAGATTATTGAGAGTTGCCTTATTTGTGCTTAATTGTAACTCATACCCACTCTTGAGAGAGCTTTTGTTTGAGTGATCTTTGTAGTGTTTTTCATACACTGAAAGGGAGGTTTGTTCCCTTGTAACTACTCATAGGAAGAGTGATTTTCTTTCCTTGAGAGAAGTCTTGAAGTGAGGTATTTTCAAGCAAGTGTGTAGGATTCTTGTGATTAGAATTCCTAGGCTGTAAACGGTTTGTTAAGCACCCGGAAGCTTAATGGTAGATAGTGAACCTTGAAGGACTGGATTAGCCACAAATTAGTTATGTGTGAACCAGTATAAAAATCTCTTGTGTCCTTCTTTCAATTCCGCATTTTATTTCCTGCAAATATTTTCAGTTTTAGGTCTAAAGCTATTCACCCCCCCTCTAGCTTAGCCTTTCCGAACTTACATGCAACTCATCACCCACCATTTTTTTCCTTTTGCAAATCTTCTCCTGCAAAGAAAACCATCACCCAGTTTCTTCATCCTCACCCTGCAAAAACTCACTGCTTGCAACCCATTTCCTTGTATCTGCAAAACCACACAACATCAACCACTAAACCAACCACTAAAAAAAAAAAAAGAAGAAAAAGAAAACAGAAAAGAAGAGAAACAATCGAGCCACCTCGCCACCACACGCCGCCACCACTCATCACCTTCCTCCTCCATGCATCACTGTTCACACAGTGGTGAACCGCGACGCCACACACTTCACCGCCCTCACCGCTACCCTTCCGTCGTCGTCGCAGTTCAAGTGCAGCCTTCGCTGCCCAGTTACACCTCCCGACGAGACACCAGGACCCGACGGACGCCTTCTTTTCCCTCGCTGCAGCCGCCGGACCCGACGAGCAAGCCGCCCAGATCCGCCATCTCCTTCCTCGCATTCTCCTTTCTCGCCGCCTACAGTCTCGCTGTCGACACTGTTGCCTTCGTCGCCTCGCCGTCCGAGCCGTGCCTCGCTTCCGTCCGTCACCGCGCCGCCACTCCCTAGGTGAGCATGGCTGCAGACCCGCGGGTTGAGGATCCGGGTGGGTCGACCCGCCTGTACAAAAGGGTCGCGGCTTGGGTTGGGATCTTGGGCCGCGCGGGTGCTGAGCCAAACTTGGCTCGGGCCTGCTGCTTGGTCTGGGTCCTGGCTTGGGCCTGGGTGCCTGGCTTTGTGGTCTGGGCTGGGTTTTGGACATGGACTGCATAGTAAGGCCCAGTCCAAATTTTAGAAAAAATAATAATAACAAGAGAAATTAAATCTGGGAAAAAAGATAATTCTGGGTAAATAATTTTGGGGAATAATATTATAAATAAATATATACTTGTGGCGAGATAGTTATAGTATGGTAATTAATTTGGAAAATATAAATAAAAGAAATATTTTGGAAAGTACATACTCAAGGAAAATAAAAATGGAAAGGGTATTATCAAAGTAAATACGTACCGGAATAATAACCAGGTATAAGTATAGTATTATTTTGACACTTGATAATAAATGGTGAATGATGACGATAATGGGAATAATCCGGGGGAGTACCGAGTTAGCACAGTAATTATTTTACGGCTTACAGTAATAGTCGATCATTTGCATATCATCTTATATGTGAATAAATTGTTGTTTGATATAGGAATTGATAACAAGCAGTACCCTGAGGAGCCTGAGCCGGAACATTTCGAGGACTATCAGGAATAGGAAAATCAGCTAAGGTGAGGATAAGTAAATATTTATATACTGCCCGTAGTATCGAGTTGCTTTTTTGTTTATTATGTGTGTTATATGCTTGAATAATTCTTTGTGGCTGTGAATGGTTGTTGTGAAATGAATTTAATTGGAATTTGATGCCGTTGATGTTGCTGAATTGATGCTACTGTTGATGTTGTTGATAAAATTAGAAATGTTGGTATTAGTAGGTTATTACTGTTGTTGTTGGCTGTGAGAATTGTGTGAGTAGAGTACCGAGGGTACTAGTTGAAATAAGCTTGTATTATCCAGACGAGCGGAGAGGCTGTGAGCCTGCTCGGGATGATGAGTTAATGGAGGATAATAGAAATTAGGTAACTAGATGAGGGTAAAGAAATAATAAAACTGGTTACACTTAGACATCTAGTAAGTCACAGTTAAATGTTAGAACAACCAGATGGTAGTCTTATTTTATGGTGCTGGGGGAGAGTGTGCTTGGGGTCTGCTCCCTATCTGTACCAATTTTTATTTTAGGCGCTAGGGGAGAGTGTGTTTGGGGTCTGCTCCCTGTCTGTGCCAGTTATACGTGGAGGTACCAGGGCGGAGTCCACGGGCTAGCTAGCTTGACTACCAGGCGACGGCCACCATTTAACTAGTGATAGGGGCCCTGATAATAAAATTGGTATAGCGTGTCTAGATTCACAGAGTGTGTTATTTGAGGTTCGTAAGAACCTTTGTTATTTGCTGTTGATGTGACTTGATTATTATCGGTGCTTGTATATGTATATTTGCTTATGGATTTTACCCGGTGAGCACTTCGGACTCACCCCTCGCCTGCGTGACCTGGTCGCGTAGTTTGATTGTGCGTAGCTCAGGTACGTTCGAGGCAAGCTGTGGCGCACCCTCTGCCAGGCCCTGATCCATCCTGCGTTGCATTATGTTTATACTGTTGTCTATTGCTGTGTTGTATTAAGACTTCCGCTGCTTGCATTTTATTACTTTGATTCGGTTGCTTGTTGTAATAATGTTTCCGTGCCGGGACAAGTACTGTTGATGTATTATGTACTTTTATTGTGTTAATACTGTTGGTTGTAATATTTACTACGGTGGTTACTGTAATAGTATGTGGTCCTACGTATTTACTGTGTGTAACGGCGAATACGGATCGGGGCGTTTCAATATCTTACTTGATGGTACATCAAGGCTACACTTTTTACTTGAGCACCATAGAATTTCTCCACTGAGACGATCAATTTCCACATTATAATTCGTGGACCTTGGACCCCAAATTAACGCCTTGATACTTTACCTGCTAAGGGCTCAAGTTTTTTCTTTTCTCAAAAGTTTTTTATTTGTCAAGGTTGCTGGAAGCATATATTAGATTAGGAATAAAAAATATTACGGAGCCACAATATCTTTTATTGGGTTCTGCATAAGCGGTAGAAAATAGTCTATTAAAGGAGAGATAAGTTTTCAATAGCCAACATCCAAAGCGAGGAGATCAGCAACTTTATTTCCCTCCTAGTGTGTGCCGACTTTGCCATTGCCACACCCACCAATCTATGTTGGCAAAAACTGTAATTCAAGGAATACAATCCGAGAACATAGCCTTAGAATTTAAATTATTCAATAACCAATATTTCAGATAACCTGAATTGAACTCATTCCATTGCCTATGTGCAGCGGCGGTGGGCTGGGGGCCTGGCCTCCCCTAGACCTATGATAAGTATCATTTTAATAGTATACCAAATATAAATTTGGACTTAGCTTGGTGAAAATTAGGGGTGAGTAGAATGACCAAACAACCCGGATTACCCGATGTCCGGACCAAATTGTGCATAATTTGGACACTGTCCAAACCAAATTAAAAATTTGGGTTTGGTCTGGACACGATCAAATTGGCATATTAATTTGGTACGGGCAGCCTCGGAGAAATTTGGATAGACCAAATACCCAAACGGGCTTTTATACAAAATCACGTCGTTTTATGTTAAGGGAAGGTAAAAAAAATAAAACAAAATAAAGAGGACATCAGCAGGCTAGCTAGCAGCCTCGACACAAACCCCAAATCTATTCCCACAACCTCATTCTTATTTTCCTCTCTCGGTCTTTCTCTCTCCCTCCACTCTTCTTCGATCGAGAGGACGACAACCATGGCGTGTGATGTATTGGCTATGTCAATCTCTACTGTAGCTTCAGAATTGACTTTCAGCACTGATGGAAGAATTCTTGATCCATTTAGAAGTTCCTTAATTCCTAGAGTGGTTGAGTCCCTTATTTGTGCACAATATTGACTAAAACTGCGGAAGGCGCCTAAAATTAGTGTGGAAGAAGATATTCATTCACTTGAGAGAATTGAGAAAGGTGAGTCTTTTTTGCTTTGCTAATTCTAATTTGTTACTTAATTATAAGACAAAGTTTAAAAATCTTGTTCTTTATCAGAATTGAATTAAGTTGCTTGGAGTGAATCCCGAGTTCCAACAAGTAGCAATTGAAGTCTTGTTCAACCTTTTTTTGTGTCTTACTCCAGGAAATAGCAATTGAAGTCTTGTTCAACCTTTGAATCAGTAAAATAAAATCAAGTTCCCTTTGTCCATCTTGTTCAACCTTTTTTTCTGTTATTAAAGTCTTTTTTTTATAATTTTGATGCAAATTTGGATAAGAATTGTAACCTAAATTTGAATACTGGGCATGTATAACTTCATTTTAGATTTTATGATGGACAATTGAACATGTATAACTTCAATGAGATTTTATGAATTTTTTGGATTTCTTTCTTTTTTATATTTTTATTCCTAGGGTGTCCAGACAAAAATATTTTGATCTATTTGGTATTTGGACCATGGTTGTTAAAATCGCGATTTACCTCGTAAAAACGTTTTTGCGATGTTAGGAAGCATTTCGTGCTGACTCTTGTACAAACTCGAAACTCGGTCAAACTCGCGAGTTGACTCGTAAACTCGTTAAACTCGCCGAGTTTACTCAGCGGGCTAAAGAAACAAAAAAAAAAAATAATTGGATTTGGATGGGTGTTCTGGTCTCGTCAGTGTCGTGGAAAAGAACCCACCTAAGAACTAATCCCTAATTCCTCTCTCTCTCACCCTTACCACCATAGCCACTCACATCACCGCCACGAGCCACACCGTCCTCCTCTTCCTCCTCCATTTATTGTTTGCTTCTGTAGCTGACAGGCGAGATTTGGGGATAATTTTCTAATCCTTTTTAAGAAAGAAGAGTCTCGTTATATTTTTGTTGGCTGGGTAAGAAGAAAGAAGGATCCTTTTAAGTCCAGCCAAGCAAAGCTAAGATAGAGAAGGTGGATGCTCTCACGGGGCTTGACTTTTTTTTTCTTTAGTGAGGAGACAAGGAAGAGGAGAATGGTGTGTGAGGGAAATGGATTCGTTTTTTGGGTTTGGAAGAAGGAGAGGAAAGGATTGAATTTGTTGGGTAAGAAGTGGTGGTAGAAGGGAGGGAGGAGGAAATTGGGGAGGGGTGGCTGGGTTTCCAATCTCCGTCGGTCACAACATAGTACCGCAGACACCTGTCTTCATGTCCCCTATTAAATATTACTAATACTTTTTTTGACAATAAATACTACTAATATGTTTGGGAAACTACCAAAGATGGGCGCAAAAAAAGTAATAGTACACAAGAATCTAAGCATTAACTCTTTATTATTATTAATATAAAAATATGGCCCTAAAAATATTTGTTAAAAAAACTATCTAAATAAATTATAAATTTTCTATATTTATATATTTTTATATTTAGGTTGAATTTTGTTGAGAGTTACTATTTGTGGAATAAATTTTATCAATTGATCCATTTATAAATTCAATTAATATTAATAATTAAGTTTTGTGGGCTCTTACGATTCTACGCTACGTTTTTTACTGGACCATTTCGTTTTTAAGTAAAAACTTGTTTTTAACAACCTTGATTTGGACAATCTGAGTTTCGACATTGGTACGGACATCCTCAGAGCAATTTGGTCAGTCCAAAGACCAAATCAAATTAACGATGTCCGAACCAAATAGCCCAAATGCTCTCCCCTAGTAAAAATATGTATATTCATATTGTGATTGACCCAAGACCCTTGCCTCGCCACTGCTTATGTGGAACTATTTTTTGCCAAAGCCTTTGTGCATGCCAATATATAGGATCTATGAAAATGCAATACATTTTCCTTCGTACCTAGGCAAGCTTCACAACAACCTCATTCCAATTTTGCCTTTCAATAAGATTATTAGGCATATTTGGTGGTGAAGTTACTATCTCAAGATTCGCTAGTGGAAGTGAAGCTACAATTCGAAGTAAAATCTCCCACGGGGGCAGGAGCTGAAAGATTCTCGATCCACTTCCTTTGTCCAAATTCCATAACCATATCTCTAACACACACATAAACTAAAAAGAGGAGTAGCACCTGCGAGTGGCGTAGAAAAGTAAGAGTTTATGATCAAACCCTTAACCCAAAATAATCATGCCAAAACTTAATCATCCTGCCATCGTCTGCACCCCAAGAACAAAGGCTACACATCCACAACATATAGCTGGTGAAGCTTGATGTCTATTGCATCCACCCTGTATTTATGAAATAACACCTTAACCTACAATTTGTCAACACTATACAGTGGATCAGATTCCAGCAAAGTTTCAAAAAATGGCCTCCTATACCCCCTATTGAGTTCAGGTTGGCAAAGCGTCTTCCAATTAATGAGGTGAGTTTTTCTTCCATCCTCCGTACCTCCCCACACAAATTTCCTACAGAGAAGGTTAACATCATCAAAAGCTTCATTGAATTCGCACAGTGTACTCAATTAATTCTGTCTTTAATTAAGGGTGACAGACAAGCAAGTGATGCCAACACCATATACTGGCATCTACTTATTACTACAATCTGTTTAGGCTTCATTATCACCATTCTGATCTAATGTAAATGCTTGTTGACTTGAGAGTTGGAAGTGACGACTGCAAGAAGTTCTAACATATAAGCGAAGTTTTTGTCTCCACAAAAATCAATAGGAAAGGCTCTCTCAAGTCACTTCACTAAAGCAGTTTAATTAGAAGTCAAAGAACATGATTCAAGAATATTAACTTTGTTCTAGGAGGATGCTTTAATCTCTCCCATATGAGCTTAAGAACCATGATCACATACTTTATATACATATGTTGTTTGCAGAAATGTTAATTAACTAAACATTAAACTATCCATATAGTAAGGAATGATCACCATTCTAATCTAAGTAGACGACCCAACTAATTGACTCCAGAGTTGGGAGTGATTCTAAGAAACTCTCACATGTGAGAAACTTTGCACCATTAGAAAGATCAATCTGAATGCTTCTCAAGTCATGGCGCCAACAGCGGATGCCAGTAGTGTTGGAATAGTGTTGCCTATTCCAATCCCACATCTTGGAGAAAGTGCTTATGGGGGGTTTTGTTTTGCTATAAATAGAACTCCCCCTTGCCTTAGAAATCCATCCCAAAAATTAGAGTACATTGTATCCTAGCAATTATACTAAATACTCTTCCTCTCCTATTAAAAGAGCAGTGCTCCGGAGACGTAGGCATAATTGGCCGAACTCCGTTAACAATTTTTGAGTGTGTTCTTTCTTTATTTTTCCGCCTTTATATTTTCCGCATTTGTTTATTTGTTTAGTATTCAACATTGGTCGGCTAAGCCGCCTTATCTCTTTGTTGGCCGGCAAAGCCGCCTTATTTCATTTGTTGGCTGGCAAAGCCGCCTTGTTTCATTTGTTGGCCGGCTAAGCCGCCTTTGTCGGGTATAAGTTGTGAATTATATTCACTAGTTGTTTGTTGTAGTGGGATAATTACCCGAGTTTCCCCAACAAGTGGTAGCGGAGCCGAAGGTTCGTCCTTTGGGCTATTTGAAATTGTTGAATACTATCTTTTGATTTTGTAATGGCGGAAGCAGGTTCAAAACAGGCTACATCAAGTATACAATCAGGAGAGATGGTTTCCACATCCAGATGGTCGAGGATCCCAGTATCTAGTTCGAAGCTTGCTGTGGAGATATTTGACGGTACCGGTCATTTTGGCATGTGGCAGTGTGAGGTCCTTGACTCGCTGTTCCAGCAGGGACTTGATGTTGCTATTGAAGAAGAGAAACCTGACGATATCAGTAACAAGGAGTGGGCCGATGTAAACAAGTTGGCTTGCGGAACAATTCGATCGTGCTTGTCCAGGGAGCAGAAATATGCTTTCAAAAATGAAGTTTCTGCACACAAACTGTGGAAGGCATTGGAAGACACTTTCTTGAAGAAAAGTGGTCAAAACAAGCTTCTGATGAAGAAGAGATTGTTCCGGTTCGAGTATCGACCAGGTTCTACGATGAATGAACACATTACTCTGTTTAAAAAATTAGTAGCAGACCTGTTCAATTTAGATGTTATATTTGAAGATGAAGACTTGGCTTTGATGCTGTTATCATCTCTTCCCGATGAATTCGAGCACCTGGAGACTACTCTACTTCATGGGAAGGAGAATGTATCATTGGAGGCTGTATGTTCTGCTTTGTATAGTCACGAGCTGAGACAACAAGATAAAGTGAAGAACAAAGCACCTGCAGCAGATGAAGCCTTAGTGGCTAGAGGACGACAACAAAGCCAGACAAAGGGGAGAAGAGGAAGATCCAAGTCCAAAAGCAGAGTTGCCAAAGATGAGTGTGCCTTTTGTCATGAGAAAGGGCATTGGAAGAAAGACTGTCCGAAGTTGAAGAAGAGAGAAAAGACTCCACAAGATGCAAATGTTGCAGAATGCAAGAGTGATGCAGAGTCAGAAGTCTCTTTGGTTGGTTCACCCTCAACATCACAAGCAGATGAGTGGATTTTGGATTCAGGTTGCACCTACCATATGTGTCCCATCCGGGAATGGTTCTTTGAGTTTGAAGAGCTCAATGGCGGGGTTGTTTTCATGGGCAATGATAATCCATGCAAAACAGTTGGGATAGGTTCAATCAAGCTGAGGAATCATGATGGATCCACCAGAATTTTGAGAGAGGTTCGATATGTTCCAGAGTTGAAGAAGAATCTCATCTCTTTGGGTGCCTTAGAATCAAAAGGCCTAATTATCACTATCCGAGATGGAATTCTTAAAGCAACATCAGGAGCATTGGTGATGTTAAAAGGTGTGAGGAAGAATAATCTGTATTACTACCAAGGTAGTACAGTAATTGGGGCAGTTGCAGCAGTAACTTCTGGAAGCAAGAAGGATGCAGAGGCAACGAAGCTGTGGCATATGCGTTTGGGACATGCTGGTGAAAAATCCTTGCAAATTCTTGCCAAGCAGGGATTGTTGAAAGGTACGAAGACTTGCAAATTGGAATTTTGTGAGCATTGTGTTCTGGGAAAGCAACGAAGAGTGAAGTTTGGCACTGCTATCCATAATACCAAGGGGATTTTGGACTATGTGCATTCAGATGTATGGGGACCTGCGAAGACTCCATCTCTTGGAGGTAGACACTATTTTGTCACTTTTGTTGATGATTTTTCCAGAAGAGTGTGGGTGTTTACAATGAAGAAGAAGGATGAGGTGCTTGGAATTTTCCTTAAATGGAAAACTCAGGTTGAGAACCAGACAGGAAGGAAGATTAAAGTTCTCCGAACAGACAATGGTGGAGAATATACGAGTGATCCTTTCTTGAAGATATGCCAAGATTGTGGCATAGTTCGGCACTTCACAGTCAGAAAAACACCACAGCAGAACGGGGTGTCAGAGCGTATGAACAAGACATTAGTGGAGAAAGTTCGTTGTATGCTGTCTAATGCTGGGCTAGGCAGAAATTTTTGGGCTGAGGCTGTGACATATGCTCAACATCTTGTTAATCGATTGCCACATTCTGCTTTAGGTGGCAAGACTCCTTTGGAGGTATGGTCTGGGAAACCTGCTACAGATTATGATTCTTTGCGTGTGTTTGGCTCCACTGCATACTACCATGTGAATGAATCAAAGTTAGATCCACGAGCAAAGAAGGCTCTATTTATGGGTCTTAATGCTGGAGTGAAGGGATACCGTCTTTGGTGTCTAGAGACAAAGAAGACTATTATCAGCAGGGATGTTACCTTTGATGAATCTGCCATGTTGACTAAGGTAAATCCAGAAGAAGCTGGTGGTACTTCACAGCAGGTGGAGTGTGTATCAAAGCAGGTGGAGTTTGAGCCTACTATGGTGATCCCAGCTAAGAGCACCAATGGTGACTCTCCATTGACAGAGGAAGAGTCAGATGAAGAAGAGGTTCCGGCCCAAGAACCTACGCAGCAGTTCGAGTCAATTGCCACTAGTAGACCGAGACGAGAAAGAAGAAAACCAGAACGTCTCATCGAAACGGTGGCCTATGCACTTCCAGTCATTGATGATGTTCCTTCCACTTTTTCAGAAGCCATTCGGAGTTCTGAAAGTAGCAGTTGGAAAGGGGCAATGGAGGAGGAGATGGAATCTCTTCAGAAGAACAAAACATGGAAGTTGACACAACTACCGAAGGGAAAGAAGGCAATTGGATGCAAATGGGTATTTGCTAAAAAGGAAGGATTTCCTAACAAGAGTAATGTTCGTTACAAGGCAAGATTGGTGGCTAAAGGCTACGCTCAGAAGGAGGGAATTGATTATAATGAGGTATTTTCTCCAGTTGTGAAGCATTCCTCCATTAGAATTTTGTTGGCCTTGGTAGCACAGTTGAATTTGGAGCTAGCTCAACTTGATGTGAAGACTGCATTCTTACACGGTGACTTGAAGGAGGAAATCTATATGACTCAGCCCGATGGATACAAAGTTGCTGGTAAAGAAAATTGGGTGTGCAAACTAGACAAGTCGTTGTACGGTTTGAAGCAATCACCAAGACAGTGGTACAAACGATTTGACAAGTTTATGTTGGGTCAGAAGTACACAAGAAGCAAATACGACCATTGTGTGTATTTGAGAAGACTACAAGATGGGTCCTACATCTATCTACTCTTATACGTTGATGATATGCTGATAGCTGCAAAGAGCCAAGTTGAAATTGACAAGTTGAAGGCTCAGTTGAGTAGAGAGTTCGAGATGAAGGATTTGGGAGAAGCCAAGAAGATTCTTGGTATGGAGATAAGCAGAGACAGAGAGGGAGGCAAGCTTTGGCTGACACAAAAAGAGTATTTGAAGAAAGTACTACAACGTTTTGGCATGAATGAAGGGTCAAAACCTGTAGGTACTCCGCTTGCTCCTCATTTGAAGCTTAGTAGCCAGTTATCTCCGCAGACAGATGAAGAACGAGAATACATGGCAAAAGTCCCTTATGCCAATGTAGTCGGAAGCTTGATGTATGCAATGGTGTGTACGAGACCGGATATTTCACAAGCTGTTAGTGTTGTGAGCAGATATATGCATGATCCTGGCAGAGGTCATTGGCAAGCTGTGAAATGGATTCTTCGGTATATCAAAGATACCGTAGATGTTGGCTTAATGTTTGAGCGGGATGAATCACTTGGTCAAGGAGTTGTTGGATATTGTGATTCTGACTATGCAGGAGATTTGGATAAGCGGCGATCGACAACGGGCTATTTGTTCACATTAGCAAGAGCCCCGGTTAGTTGGAAGTCCACTTTACAGTCAACGGTGGCTTTGTCTACAACAGAGGCAGAGTATATGGCTATTACAGAAGCTGTGAAGGAGGCAATTTGGCTTTATGGGTTGCTAAAAGACTTGGGAGTTGGTCAGAAACAACTTGTAGTATATTCTGACAGTCAGAGTGCTATTCATTTGGCAAAGAATCAAGTCTTTCATGCACGGACGAAGCACATTGATGTTCGCTATCATTTTGTGCGGGAGATTCTTGAAGAAGAGGAGATACTTCTCCAGAAGATTTTGACAACAGAGAATCCTGCAGATATGATGACCAAGGTGGTGACAAGGGCCAAGTTTGAACATTGTTTAGACTTGGTCAATATCCTGCACATTTGAGTTGGCGCCAGATGGCGCAAGTTGGAAGCACTGTTCTTTGTTTGGTTGAGAAGATCGGTACTTGGTGGGATTTGAATAGCAACAAGGTGGAGATTTGTTGGAATAGTGTTGCCCATTCCAATCCCACATCTTGGAGAAAGTGCTTGTGGGGAGTTTTGTTTTGCTATAAATAGAACTCCCCCTTGCCTTAGAAATCCATCCCAAAAATTAGAGTACATTGTATCCTAGCAATTGTACTAAATACTCTTCCTCTCCTATTAAAAGAGCAGTGCTCCGGAGACGTAGGCATAATTGGCCGAACTCCGTTAACAATTTTTGAGTGTGTTCTTTCTTTATTTTTCCGCCTTTATATTTTCCGCATTTGTTTATTTGTTTAGTATTCAACATTGGTCGGCTAAGCCGCCTTATCTCTTTGTTGGCCGGAAAAGCCGCCTTATTTCATTTGTTGGCTGGCAAAGCCGCCTTGTTTCATTTGTTGGCCGGCTAAGCCGCCTTTGTCGGGTATAAGTTGTGAATTATATTCACTAGTTGTTTGTTGTAGTGGGATAATTACCCGAGTTTCCCCCAACAAGTAGTAGATTTGCATGTGCATTTGACTTCTCTATTTATTAGTTCTTCGCAGAAAATCTTGACCCACGGAATGCGGTAAAGAGGTCTCAAATATGTTACATCGATTGATAGAGTCTGTGGATGACAAGTCCAAAGTATTCCATTGATGAAAGAATTGAGATGTTCATCCTGCTGAAAAGGCTCCCACGGCTCCAGCTGCAAATAGTTGATGTCTGGCAGAGCAGGAACTTGTGTTCCCTCCAAATCTTCGAGTACAAAGTCGGCATAACGAATACTCCAAAAGCCGAGTTTCAAGAAACTGATTTGGTTGAAACTTGTGAGTTGCTGTCTCATCTTGAGAAAAGCATGAGCATTGAGAGAAACTTCATGAATTGAATAGTGAAATTCCTGGAGACTTTCTTTTTTTTTTGGTAAGCCAGAAGCAATTTTTATTAAGAATAAGCAAAGATACATAAGGAGCGAAATACAAAGATACATAAGGAGCGAAATACATGAGCGATAAGGGACAGAAAACAATTAAACACACGCAATAACATCCGTAGTGAGAGTGCTCCTGTTTTGGCTAAAATACTGAAGAAAGTTTGGCTAAAGGTCTCAAAACCGTTCGACTCATATTTAGAGGAGAGAGATCCGGGGCAGTTAGCAGAACAGGAAGCAAATAGGACACAGAAGCTTGAGGAGCACCCAAAGGCTTAGGGAATGAGACTCTTGAATGGGATCGCTTGTCAGGAATGAAAGAGTATCATTCTTCATTCTTCAAAAAAATTGAAAGGAGGAGCAGGACAACACTGAGTACCCCACCAATGCATTGATAATGGGATCAACACAGCAGAAACTTGAAGCAAAGGATGGGAGCTTGGTTACTTGAAGATGCTTGATATTGAAATCGAAAAGAGCTCGTTTTTTTGCAGGAGAGCCAGACTTTTACAATTCTGATTGAAATAAGAAAATATGATGCAAAGGGATAGGGGAGTGTGACTAAAGATCAGAGGTGAAGGAGCCCCTTATGGAGGCAAATTCAGACAAAAATTGGCTTTTGGGGTATCCTTTGGTGAGGCCTAACTTTACTCCAATATTCCAAGAGCGTTCTGGATTATTTAGAGAAGGGGAAGAGGTAGTATTAGAGGGGGTAGAGGCGGTTGTGGGTATGGATTGCTGGCGGGATTGTTTCTTGTCCATATTTTTTTCTTGGCTTGTGATTTTTCTTGGAAAGTCTCTTTTTCAGGCGATCAACTTTTATCAAGTGAGCCAAGGGGATGTCAACATCGATATGATCACGGAATGGGTCAATAAGTTCTGGGGGGTAGGGGTCTTCGAAGGGGAGGGGGAGGCATGCTTCGGGGAATGGGGTTGCTTAGGTGTGCTGGGCGAAGAAAGGTTGGCCGTATGGGGCAAAGAATTAATGTTACAGTTGGGAAGCGAGGTGTCA
Source organism: Turnera subulata (assembly GCA_028386065.3). Taxonomy (NCBI): domain Eukaryota; kingdom Viridiplantae; phylum Streptophyta; class Magnoliopsida; order Malpighiales; family Passifloraceae; genus Turnera; species Turnera subulata. Next base: position 33,284 of record JAKUCV010007713.1, read on the forward strand.
AAGGAAGAAGTTGGATCAAATTGGGATGACTGGGCACGAGGAGATTGGGAAGAGTGTTTAGGGGGTGATTCAAGAGTAGTTAATGAGGATGGTGGTTGTGGGGAATGGTCTTGGGAGGGGGGGAGAATTTGAACCGTTAGGGGGGATGGCATCCATATTTTTTGTAGGAGAATTAATAGGTTGGGGGGAAAGTTGACAGACTGGTGGTGGTGGAGAGAGGTTTTCCGATGGAGGTGGAGGAGGGTTTTCCGATGAGGTGGGGGCATCATCTTTGTTAACATCCGAGTCAAAACTGTTGATTGTTGACCAAGCTGATGCTAATTAGTTAGTAGAGTGTTTGGTGTGATTAAGATGTTAGTGGAGTGGTCACTTTAATTAAAGTGTGATGTGTCCTTTTATCATGATGTTTATTCTGATTGTAAGTGTGTTTTGTTGTATATGGTGTGCTATTATGAGCATATTAGGAAAAGCAAACCCACTACTTAAAGTAGTAGGGTCAGCTGAGTAGGATTTGTTGTGTTATAGACTGATTTTCTGCCTATATATTGAGGGTTGTAATCTGAATTCTACAAGTGAAATAAAGATACATTGAGTCTTTTTCACTTCACAAAGTGTTCTTTGGCTTGTTCAAATCGTGTTCAAGTCAAGTGTTTGAGAGAATTTGAGAGAAAATTAATGCAACAGTAACCAAGAAAACCAACTTGAAGTTCTGCAGAATTCTGGGAATTTGCCAGAAAACATCGATGTTTAAATTCCAACATCGATGTTATTTGCATTCTGCCAAGTTCCAGTAGCACTCCAACATCGATGTTCAAAATCCAACATCGATGTTCTAGGAGTTCTGCCAAATTAATTGAAGTCCCGAATCCTCAAAACATCGATGTTACAATTCTCAACATCGATGTTTTGAGCTGAAAAGCCAACAATTGGTAGCGGAGCAGGTTCCTTCTTTTAGGCCTGTTCCTTTTCATTGAAAACACATCAATTTAGCCCCAAACACCATCCTAAACACCAACCTCAAAATGAATACACAACCAACAAATCGAACCACCTCATCCTTACCCCTACCACCCGTATCTGAAGGAGAAAACTACAACTATTGGGCTATAAGGATGAAGTCTTTCCTTGTAGCTAATGGTTTGTGGTTCTTGATTGAAGAAGGTTTTACTGAAGAGGAAGACATTGAAGAAATGACGGTGAATCAATTGAGAGCATACAATGAAAAGTTGCAGAAACATAACACTGCAATTTCATTTATGCACTCATTGGTTTCAGAAGATATTTTTCCTTTGATCGTTGGAGCCACAACAGTCAAAGAAGTATGGGAAATTCTGGAGAAGCAGTTCAGAGGATCAAAAGAAACGAGGCAAACCAGGGTGCAATCCTTGAGAAGAGAATTTGAGTTGATGAAGATGTCAGAAGCAGAAATAATAAGGGAGTATGCTTCAAAAGCTCAAAATATTGTCAACAAAATAAGATTTTATGGAGAAGTGATTCCAGAGGTTAGAGTAGTTGAGAAAATACTCAACACTGTTGTAGACAGGTTTGAAGCAAAGGTAGCCGCAATAGAAGAATCAAGAGACATCACTGAGATGTTAGTTCCTGAGCTCATTGGAAAGCTAGAAGCTCATGAGCAAAGGCATGGAAAAAAAAGCTGAAGCTGGATCAGAGAAGGCTTTCCAAGCCAAACAGAAAAACGCCAACAAATTTGAAGTCAATCAAAAACAAGAGAAGAACACCAAAAAGTACCAGAAGGAGGCAGCATCAAGTTCACAAACCGTTTTTTCACCTTGCAAATTTTGTGGAAAAACAAATCACTTGGAGCAGAGGTGCTGGAAAAACAAAAAGTGCAACTTCTGTCAAAAAATTGGGCACATCGAGCGTTTTTGCAGAGCTAAACAGAATGGTGAGAATCAAGTCCAACAAAAAACTCAAGAACAACCACAAGCAAGGCAACAGACTCAACCCGCTAAAGGTAATCAACAAGAGTTCATGTTCATGGCAAGTGAGAGTTCAGAAAAGCAAGAAAATGGAGTGTGGTACATCGATAGTGGCTGCACCAGTCACATGACGGGAAATTCAAAATGGTTCTTGGACTTGGACAAGACAATCTGTGTAGAGGTCAAGACTGCTGATGGTGCCATTCTCAAATCCAAAGGAAGAGGTACTGTTTTTATGAACTATGATGGGGCTTGTAGGTTCACTAAAGATGTTTTACTAGTTCCTGGTTTGAAGAACAACCTTTTAAGTGTGCCCCAAGTGACTAAGAATGGGTACAAAGTAAATTTTGAAGAAGATTGTTGTGTGTTCTCGGTGAATGGCAAAACTGTGTGCAAAACAAAAATGAAGAACAATGCTTTTCCTGTCAACTTGGGCATGCATAGTGAAATGGTAAATGAGTGTGAGGTAGATGAAAGCAGTTTGTGGCATAGGAGATATGGTCATGCTAACTTGCATAGCTTGAAGCTTGCAACACAAAAGGAGTATGTCAGGGATTTGCCAACAATTCAAATTCCCGGGAAAATTTGTGAGCCATGTCAATTGGGAAAGATGCATAGAGAGTCATTTCCGGGAGCAGCAGAAGGAAGAGCTTTAGAGAAGCTGGAGCTGGTGCACACCGACCTTTGTGGTCCAATGCACAAGCCTTCTTTGAGTGGTAATCTCTACTTCATGCTATTCATTGATGATCTAACTCGGATGACTTGGATATACTTCCTGAAGAATAAGCTGTCAACACTAGAAGTGTTCAAGAAATTTAAAAGCATGGTGGAAACACAAAGTAGTTGCAGATTGAAGAAGTTGAGATCGGATAGAGGGGGAGAGTTCAATCAAAGACGTTTGAAGTATTCTGCAGTTCAAATGGGATTCTTCATCAACTGACAGTGCCATATACTCCTTAACAAAATGGAGTAGTAGAGAGGAAGAACAGAACAGTGATGGAGATGGCAAGAAGCATGCTTGCAGAGAAAAAGCTTCCTCAAAGTTTTTGGGCAGAAGCTACCTACACTGCTGTGTATCTCATCAATAGGCTGCCTACAAAATCAGTTGACGGGATGACTCCTATTGAAGCTTGGACTGGTAAGAAACCAACAGTTAAACACCTTAAAGTATTTGGTTCTCCTTGCTATGTTCTTATTCCAGATGAAAAGAGAAGGAAGTTGGATTTCAAAGCTGAAAAGGGAATACTGCTTGGTTATAGTAGTCAATCCAAGGTCTACAGGGTGTTCATGATAGACAATGAAAAGGTGGCAACAACAAGAGATGTCAAAGTGGATGAAGATGCTTATTGGGATTGGAAAGAAAAGAAGGTAATGAAGAGCAATACTAGTAATACAGCTGAAGAACAAGAAGATCAAGAACAAGAAGATGAAGATCAAGAAGATCATCCTCTAAATGAAGAGGACTATGATTCAGACACACCTCCATTGAAGGTTAGAACACTTGCAGAAGTATATGAGAGGTGTAACTTTGTAGAGACTGAGCCAAATTCCTATGAAGAGGCTGCAAAATCTGAACATTGGAGAAGGGCAATAGAGACTGAAATCTCCATGATAAACAAAAATGCTACTTGGAAGCTTGAAGCTAGGCCTGGAAATAAGAAGATTATTGGAGTCAAATGGGTCTTCCGCACCAAATTAAATCCTGATGGGAGCATCTCAAAGTTCAAAGCAAGACTGGTAGTGAAAAGCTATGCTCAGCAATACGGTCTTGACTATCTCGAGACCTTTGCTCCTGTGGCCAGACTTGACACTATAAGGTTGCTCTTGGCAATTGCTGCACATAACAAGTGGAAGGTGTACCATTTAGATGTGAAGTCTGCATTTCTGAATGGTGTCCTTGATGAAGAAGTGTATGTTGAACAGCCCGTTGGGTATGTTGTGGAAGGGAATGAAGATCATGTTTACAGGCTGAAGAAGGCTCTTTATGGATTGATACAAGCTCCTAGAGCTTGGTACAGCCGTATTGACAACTATTTTGCAGAGCAAGGATTCAAGAGGAGTGAAAGTGAAGCAACGCTTTATGTGAAAGGAAGTTCCTGTGAAGATTTGATCATTGTTTCTCTTTACGTTGATGACATGCTGGTAACCGGAACTGATCAAAGCAAGATTTCAGTTTTTAAAGCTGAGATGAAAAAATAATTTGAGATGTCTGATCTTGGGTTGATGCAATATTTTCTTGGAATGGAGGTGAAGCAAGGGACTGAAGGGATTATGATTTCACAGGGAAAATATGATGAAGAAATTCTAAAGAGGTTCAAAATGGACTCCTGCAATCCTGTAGCAACACCTCTTCTTCAGAACACAAAATTGTCAAAGAATGAATCTGAAGAAGGAGCTGAAAAGAGCATCTATAGGAGCTGAAGAGAGCATCTATAGGAGCTGTGTAGGAAGCTTGTTGTATTTGACAGCAACACGTCCAAACTTATTGTTTGCAGCAAATTTGTTGTCCAGGTATCTTCACTCTCCTAAGCAAAGTCATGCAGCTGTGATGAAGAGAGTGCTTAGGTATGTGAAAGGTACTACTAATCTTGGTCTACATTATAGTTCAATCAATGATGCAAATTTGAAGGTCTACAGTGATAGTGATTGGGCTGGAAGTGTTGATGATATGAAGAGCACAACTGGATATGTATTCTTGTTAGGATCTAATGCTTTTGCTTGGTGTTCAAAGAAGCAAAGTGTTGTGGCACAATCTACCGCTGAAGCAGAGTACTTGGCAGCAGCATCTACTGTGAATCAAGTTATTTGGTTCAGAAAAATCATGTTCGATCTTAAAATGGAACAAGAAGAGCCTATGGAACTGTTTTGTGACAATCAGTCCGCCATTGCTATGATAAGGAATCCGATTGATCATGGAAGAACCAAACATTTCAAGATCAAGTATCATGTAATTCGTGAAGCTGAAGCTGAATGGGAAGTTCAAATTCTTTATTGTTCCTCAGAAGAACAATTGGCAAACCTGTTCACAAAGCCCTTGCCCAAGAACAGGTTTGAAATGTTGAAGAGCACGCTGAACATGAAGACCAGCTTGGTCAAGGGGGAGTGTTGATTGTTGACCAAGCTGATGCTAATTAGTTAGTGGAGTGTTTGGTGTGATTAAGATGTTAGTGGAGTGGTCACTTTAATTAAAGTGTGATGTGTCCTTTTATCATGATGTTTATTCTGATTGTAAGTGTGTTTTGTTATATATGGTGTGCTATTATGAGCATATTAGGAAAAGCAAACCCACTACTTAAAGTAGTAGGGTCAACTGAGTAGGATTTGTTGTGTTATAGGCTGATTTTTTGCCTATATATTGAGGGTTGTAATCTGAATTCTACAAGTAAAATAAAGATACATTGAGTGTTTTTCACTTCACAAAGTGTTCCTTGGCTTGTTCAAATCGTGTTCAAGTCAAGTATTTGAGAGAATTTGAGAGAAAATTAATGCAACAGTAACCAAGAAAACCAACTTGAAGTTCTGCAGAATTCTGGGAATTTGCCAGAAAACATCGATGTTTAAATTCCAACATCGATGTTATTTGCATTCTGCCAAGTTCCAGTAGCACTCCAACATCGATTTTCAAAATCCAACATCGATGTTCTAGGAGTTCTACCAAATTAATTGAAGTCCCGAATCCTCAAAACATCGATGTTACAATTCTCAACATCGATGTTTTGAGCTGAAAAGCCAACAATAACCCCAAAAGACAATATTCTGATCATTGGCAATTTGCACAAAATCATGAATGATGTCTTCAAAGATAGCTATATCATGGAATTTGTCTCCAACACTAATTCTTTGAACTTTGTTGATGGGCTCCTGTCTATCCGTACAGATAATAATTCTAGCACATTCAAAGGACTCCTTCTCTGCTGTTGCTGCATCAACTCCTAGAAATTTACCGAAGTGGTTGCCAAAATTTGTAAAAAACTCTTTATCCCAAACATGTAGAGGAATCCCATAACATGTAATCCAAGATAATCTCTCATAAGAGACCATGTTAGGGGACCAACGGTCAATAGAATCAAAATATTGAGAGAGTAAATTTTGATTAGCATCAAAGGAGGATGTCATGCCTTCAATGGAGTCAAAAGATAGCAGGACCTTACCACTGCCCATAAGCTTTATTGAGGAGCAACTGAAACCCCTTTTTCTGAGATTGTCTTCTAGGCCATCAAAATCAGACTCCTTGGCCATTACACCAACTACACTTTTTTCAAGCCAAGCAAGGTTTTGAGGGGAAGCAACATAAGGGATAAAAGGTATGTGTTTGGAAGGGGGAGATTGTATGATGGATTCTTGGAAATCGGTGGTTGTGGGGATATTCCTTGAGGGAATATATGCTCTGTATTTCTTTCTCGGGGGAGGTCTTTAGTGGCTAGCAATGGATTTTTTTGGAGCAAAAGAGGGTTGATGTTCAGATTTATGGGCTGAGGAAGATGGGGGTGGGTTGGCGACAAAAACTTTGAAGGAGTGGCCACTAGCCCTAATAATATTTGAAAGCTCTTTGACTGTAACTTGCGGATCAGTAACGTTGTAAAGGCGGATGAAGGCAAATCTATTTTTTGACTTGTTTAATTTTGGTGGTATGTAGATATTGTGTATATGGGTATGAGGAGAGAAGAGGGCTGAGAGAGAAAACAAACATGTAAACCGACATCTAGACAAATTGTAATCTTTATAAGATATATAGATAAACTTCAAGTTTGGGGCATCAATATCAATGGTAGTTTCCACCAAAACATTTGGATCACAGAGGACGAACAGCTCTAGCTCTAAAATCTCTAGTCCTTGACTTGAGAGGGCAAATGTCTTCGGGGTAGGCATGGTCAATGTCAAATCTTTGAAAGCAGATAACTAGAGATGAGATCCTCACAGAATTGGCTTGTAATGCTGTCAGAATGTAAGTCCAACACCTCAAGCTTTGTCCACGAATCTACATCGATTCGAGGAACAGGAACATCCCCTCTAAGGTCGGTGTAACGAAAATTCACAAGAGTGGGTGCAGTGATTGATATTGTAGAAAGAAAATCCTTATCATCATCATCGTCATCAACACTGTAGGGATGACAGTAAAAGATGTTGACATTGTAGAGTCTTGTAAAGCCGGAAATCGTAGGTTTTGGAGCCCACAACACTTTTTAAGAAAGAAATCCTCCAAGAGAGGGCACCTGGAGGCAAGGGTCTGTAGAAATTGGTCCTCGAGACGAATAGAAGACAGACTAAGCTTACGGAGAGATGGCTAATTCATGGTACAACCAGTGACAGAAAGATCGAAAAACCAGTAATGTAAAGCCAAGGAAGTGAGTTCTTTTATAGAGAACAACTTCTGGTTCCAACCATGACATTGTGATGACTTGTTCTGCAAGTTCCCATGATCGAAAATCGAACCCGAAACCTCTAGTTTAAGCTCAGTGACATGGTGATCTATGGCTTGTCTGATCCAATCACCAACATGGTCGAGTAGTTCGAGTTCACCATCACAGTACAGTTCAAACTTGGGTATCCTTTTCAAATGGCGACATTGTTTTAACAAAGAATTGTCCACAAAAGCCACGAATTGTCTCCGTGCCTCTACTCTATTCTCCCCAGTGGGATCGTGGTGCTTTATCCAGAAATTAATATGCTTAAAATACTCTTTTTGGATCATATTCTCTAAGCTATCTGCCCCATTGCGATCATGCCTTTTCCAGAACAATAGATTTTGCAATTCGTGTTGCTTAAATTCAAAAATTTGGAAAGAATTCCAAGTCCGGTGCCAGGTCTTGGACAAGGCCGCGACCCGCATCACGTCTTCTACTGGCAAGGAAGACATGATATTGTGCAAGATTTCCTCAGGCAACTTGGATATTCTATCGACCCCGGCCTCCTTCATGCTTTGGATCATATTACAAATGCTTGGATATTCTGTCAGATCTCTTATATATAGCAATTAAAATTATAAAAAACGAATTCAGTGATGACTGCTTGCAATTAAACAACAAAAAGGGACAAAGATGGACGAAGAACTACTATATATATAAATACACACACTATTCATAGATCGATCGTAAAATTAAGGCTACCAAAAAGGAACAGAAATAATTAAGAAAAGCAGAAGAAGAATTTAAAAGAGATATGTACTCACTCAAATCGTGAAGCCCCCAACAGCTGAATTCCAGTGCCGAGATGAGAAGCGGGATCTTTTGTTTTTTTGTCTTTGTACTGACCAAGGAGGTATCCTAGCTTCTTTTTATCCCTTTTTTTTTTTTTTTTCTCAACCCTGCTCGCTCTAGTCGGTGCCCCCAACTTTAAAGAATATTGAAGGACTCGAACTAAAAGTGAGTGTGTAGGAATTGTTGATAGTAGTTCTCCCTCACAAAGGTGACCCAGGAGGAGGGGGAGATACTGTTTATATAAAAGCACTAATATGAATTGGGCGCGCAGAACTATTTAAGTTAGAACGTACGTGAATCCCTAAAGTGATAGGGTTCCTGTATTTTACTTGATAAACATGTTTTCCCTCTGTGGCCATGTGGGAGTGAAAAAAAGAAAGAGGGTAATGAGAGTACTAACTCAATGCTCTTAGTAAGGTAAAGCTCGAGATAACAGATGACGAAAAAAACGTGCAGTTTTGGGGTGGGTTTGAGACTAGTTAAATATGTTTGTCAAGTACCCCCAATAAGTCTATGAAGGTCCACCTTTTAATTCGTGGACCTTGGCCCAAATAAACGCTTTGACACCTTACCTACTATGGTACGGGCTCAAGTTTTTTTTTTTTTGAAGAAGGTGGCTCGAAATATATATTAAATTAGGAAAAAAAAAAAAGATGGACCAGAATATCAAGAGTGTTATGAAAATAATAGAAACTTTGAACAGAAGAGAAGAGGAGAAGTGAGGAAGAAGAGCCATGAACGGGGGAGAACTGGACTCCTCTTTCATTTACTGAGTTGATGCATATATATAGACATGATACAGTAGTATGGTACAATAGTATGGTTAGTACAACTAACATCCACTCAGACATTTCATAACACTCCCCCTTGGATGTTATTGTATTTTGGATAGAATACGCTTTGGGAATAACTGCCTCGTTAAAAACCTTACCAAGAAAAACCCAGTGGGATAAAAACTTGGTGAAGGGAAAAAGAGTGCAGTGCGTATTCTACTCCCCCTCATTTTGACCTCTCTTGATTTCTTGAGGTCGTTGCATGTCAATCATCCTTGTCATCTTCTGGTGACGTATGCTTTGTTCGATCACACTTGATACATCACTACTTTAATTGGACAATGTAGGCAGCATTATCATCATAATTTGGAACATCTTCCTTGCCCTCTTGCTTTTGTGGTCCCGATGATATAGCAATTTCATGTGTAAAGTTGTAACAGATGTCTGTCTGTACTTTATGTGGATCAAATAAAGGACCTGTATCTGCAAAATCAACAATATTTTTTTCGGGCTTACAGCGTTAATATAATACCACATTCATTATAGCCCGAAAATAAGAGCACTGTCATATCTTGCCAATAGGTTTATGGCATAAGCTTCAGGCTTCATGTTACTAGCATGATAAATTACACTTTGACAGGGTACTTCAGGACCAATCTAGCTCTCTTTTGAGATTTTGAATTTTAAAAACCTTTCTTAAAACGTAGCACAGGCATTTGGAAGCTTCTTCAGGAGTTCCAATAATATTTAGATCACAATAAGAGTATAAGCCTAAGCAAGAATTTTAATAAGTGCAAATACATAAAGCATATATAATTATACTACACATATTCAAATTTGGTTTAAACCATATAAAGATCAATTTAGCTTAATATTGTATATTCCCGGAAATTAGTTGCTTCAAGCAACTTGAATCCTTCTGGGATTCTCATGCATATGTCATGACTTATGGATCTGTAAAAATGTAGGCTGTAATAGCATCCATTTGATGCATTTCTAATTCTTTTCATATAATGCCAGACTTATCAACAATAATTGCATCCACCACAGGGGAGTATATCTCCTCACAATTAATACCAGGTCGTTTGGGTAAAACCTTGTGCTGTAAATCGTGCTTTATATCTTACCATTTATTTTTATTTTCTCACAAATACCCATTTTATGACCGATTTTACACCTATCTGGTGTACGGACTACAGGTCCGAAAAATATCTCGCTTGACAAGCGAGTCTAACACAGCCTTAATTATGTCTTCTCTATTTTGGCCAATCATTCTGCGCCTACATTCACCAATGTAGGTTCATGATCCTCATTTTTATTTAGCCTATACTATAAATAAAACCAGTATTCCGTCGACGGTTACTTTACGTCGGTTCCATCTTATTCCTGACACTGTAATTGAGATCTCGTCATACTTATTTATTTCAGGTACCTGAGTTACTTCTGGAACTTTATCAATTTGTGTCAGAAAAACCTCTTTTGGAGGATTTTCCTTTGCATGAGGAATTTTAATTCAAGCCTCTACTGGAGGCCTTATTTCCTTACTGGGGCCATCTTATCACTTTGCTCATTTATTCTCTATCGAGAATTTCTTTTCTTTTGGAACCGAGTATAATCTATAGATTCATTTGCATACTTACATTGTTCTTCAGGAACATCAATCTAAACAGGAGCATTTGCAGCTGGTATATAGAACACTTAATTTAAATGTGTCTGGCAATTGCATATCAATTTTCCTGCAAATGAATCATCTTTTGAACTTCAGGTTCATACTAATTTATTCAAGGATCAAAAACTAGATATTGATAAATCATTTCAATAATCTCTTGATCCAGCTGCTTATTACCTCCCCCTAATGTTGGGTAAAACATCAAATTAATAAGCAAATCTTACAATAAATGAATCTCCAATCTCCTATTATAGGTTTCAATTACTCTTGTAACTTATGGAGGTTCATACCCAACGTAGTTTCCCAATCTTCTTTAAGAGACCATTTCACAACCCTGTGGTGGAGCATAATATACTAAATAACCGATGGTCCGAAGATGAGAGATACTAAGTATGTGACCATTAATCAATTAAATGGGGGGTCTTATAACATCATGTTGGCTTGATGCACTCAAGTGTTGCTGCATATAAAATACCATTTTCTCAAACAGTAATATTTCATCAATAGTCCTGCAATCAATTGTCAATGTTCTCCCAGATCTGTTTGGGTTTATTTCCAATGATATACATTATCCATTGAAGAAATATACCAGTATTATCTAGACATATAGTCTAGTAACATAAGTAAGGACATATACCTGCAAGTGGCTTAATTATTAAATTAGTGCGCACAATGCCAACTTGCGTTACACAATAGACCATCTAGTCGATGCATCGTAAAAATTACCTAGATGGTTAACACCGCGGATTTATCAGTCCGCGTTTATGTCCCTGAACTATTCTCAAACTTGCTGGTGATACTAGGCCATTCACATCTTAGGAAGGCCGTATAATAACTTTTGCAGCAAACAAACTCATAGAAATTTATTGATTGTAAAACTTTTGGTTTTTCAATGAATGATCTAATAAATTTCGTGCATCATTATTGACCCGGGATGGCCCAACCGGTCATGCCAAACAATAAGTATGTGTACCAACTTCAAGTTGGTGCCAGCTTCATGCTGGATAACTTAGAAAAATTATTTACCAGCTTCTGGCTGGTGCATACTAGCTATAGATTACATATCTATCAGCCAACTTCTAGTTGGTCTCAGCTTCAGATTGTATAAACTTGTATATTTAAACACTTAAAATTTCTAGCTTCAGGCTAGAGCATTTCCGCTTCTGGCTTGATATGTTAAGTTTCGATTACTCAACTGCTAGCTTCAGGCTAGCTATATATGTGCCAATTTTAGGCTTATTTCTGCCACTCATGTCAAAAAAAAAGATCAGAATTATTGGACAATAATTAAAGTAGTGGCAAACTTTTCCAAAAGCAAAACCTCGAAGATTGAAAAGCTTTGGAGTTTACTGACAAATAATGCAAAGTTTTAATTACCGAAAAATCTTCTGAATCTTTTCGGAGACAGAAAAAGGGTCCACATTTGAAAAACTGACACCTAGCTGTCTAATCTCAGACTATAAGAAGGGGAGGCGGTTGAGACAGGAAGATGCAAAAAACTCAGAAAAATCAACAAGACAAGAAAAATTCCTTCCCCAGCTACTGTTTTCTTTGTTGAGGGTGCCTCCTAGGAAGAAGAAATAGGTTAGCTTATAGCATGGTGAATGAGCAGCAAGAGGAATTACCGAATGATCTGGCGAGAATTCCTTGTTTAGTGTTTGTTGATGAACTATATTCATCTAGGTTTTTTGTAACTCCTATGGAAGAAACATTCTTCCTAGAGGACCAAAGCAATCTAAGGGCTTCCTTTTATGGCTCGGCTAACTCTATTATGTTTTTCATATCTAATAGACTCTAGGATTTTCAGCTAGAGCCTTCATGTCAAATTTTAAATCAAAGCAGTTATTATCAGGTTTCCACGATGGCTCGGAGCATCCCAAGGGTGACTGGGTTACCACCTACATGGCCTAAGGTACGACTTTTACTGTGGAATTGCAGGGGTGTAGCAAGAAGGTCCCAAGACTTTGTGCGTACCTTAAGGGATCTGAAGAATCAGTACAAGCCTAACATGGTACTGATTACTGAGACTTTGTGGTAAGCAGGAGAGAACCATGGTGTGATTCCACTTCGTTTTCCTCCAACGAACCGGTTTGAGATACCTGGAGAAAACAACAGGGGTGGTATGTGGTTCTCCTGGAACGACAGTGTTAGGGTCAACATTAATGGTGAGGCTCAGAGTTTCAGGGTTAATGTTGAACCCAACAGATAGATTACTGTTTAAACATATGTATGAGAACCATTCTTCTTTGAATGTTCTCCAGTTATGTATCCGTTTATGCAATAATAATATGCATGTTTGCTTTGAGCATTTTCCATTTATTATCTCATTTACGCCCACAGGCACAAATAATTATACTGTCTTATTCGCTTCAGGGAATAGATCAGAGTCAATTCATTGGGATCCATAATAATTTATTTTATTACTGGGGGTGTCAGTTCTCTTCAAGAGTATATGCTCTTCCAGAGCGTAAATGTACGATCTTCTAGATCATATTAAAACGTGCGTTCTTCAGGAACATATTCGGATTTATGCTCTTCTGGAGCGTGTTAATCTTTTTCTCATTTCGAGATATCATAATATGTTATATTGACATCCACACATATAATTCTCCCCCTGTGGATGTCAATTTTGCATTGGCTTCGAGACTAATGCTTGAGGCATTATTCTAGAAACAATTATTAAGTACTGAAAAGTAAATAAAATAAATTGCAATGCGTTAAACTGAACATAAAATAAATTGAATATAAAATGAATTGCTCCTTCAGGGTAAGCAAGTATAATATCCACTTTCTGGTGGTCATATAATTTCCATCTTCTGGTGGTAATAGTTTTTATTTTCGATTTTCCTTTGAAGGATCTTCAGGATCTTTTGAATGGTAAGACTTCCAGTCTTCGTTGTATTTTCTTTTATTGAGTCTGCTGGACTCTTATATTTAGTCTTCCAGACTATTATCATGTAAATTCATGTCCGCATTTGATACCCATAATAAATTTCTTCTGGAAATTATAAGGGTCTTGAATAACATAATAAAATTAAAGACTGAAATGAAAGAAATAAACATGAGCCTTTCGTTAATTAGCCCAATGAAGAATTAAATAACCAAAAAATTAAAAGGAATGGGCCTTATATAAATGAGCCCAATTAAAATAAATGATTAAAAAAATTAAATGCAATGGGCCTTTTATAAATTAGCCCAATAAAAATTAAATTATCGCAAAGTAAATGCGATGGGCCTTATACGAGCCCAATAAAATTGTAAAGGAATTAAAACGAGAAATTAAATACAATGGGCCTTATATGAGCCCAATTGAAATGTAAAGAACAGAATATTAAAATATAATGGGCCTAATATGAGCCCAAACTTAATATAAATGAAAAACAATAAAATAAATACAATAGCCTTTCGGGCTTGCCAGGAAAAATCCCGAGACACTGAATTTTCGGCCAAACACTTCCGGGCTTGCCGGGAAAAACCCAAGGTATCGAATTCCGGCCAAACACTTCTGGGCTTACCGGAAAAATCCCGAGATGCGAAATTTCGGCAATATAAAATCTTCCTTTTGCTTTTTCTTTCTCACCTTTCTTTTCTCTTTTTTTCTTTTTTTTTTAATTTTGACTGGGCTTTGAATAGTACAGCCCAGCTCGTAACAGTGACAGCCCAAGTCCTAGCCCACAACACAAGGGCCCAGACCAAGGTGATAAGCCCAATCCCACAGCCCAAGTCCAAATGCCAAGCCCAAAAAAAAAAAACATAACAAAAACCCAACCCTTACCTCGCGGGTCAACCCGACTCGTGCCATGACCCCGACCCGGTCATCTTCAACCCGTGCACACCACGGGTGTTGCAGGCGGTGGTGGGACGATGGGAGGACGACTGGTACGGGACGAGCGACGGGCAGCAACGTAGGGCGGCGGGGCGTCGACTGGTGGCGGGCTAGATGATGGTCGCAGGTTCGTCCGGTCCGGTCGGGCTTCTTGAGGAGATGGTTGCTGCGGCAGTGGCGCGAGGGCCGGAGCACGGCAGGGAGCTCGAGCAAGGCGAGCAGCCGGCGCAGGCGACGCGAGGGCGAGGCAACGGCAGCTGGCGGCTGTCGGTGGCGTGAGGAAGAAGTGCAGACCCGTCAAGGCTTTCCGGGTCATGGACGTGGTCGTCGGGTTTCGTCATCCCGGCGGCGCGTCAGGCGGCGCGAACGGGAGTTGGCGGCTGTGTTGAACTCGCGACGGCCTGCCGGACGCGACGGTGGCGGCGGTGGAGCAAGAGGCGGCGTGAGGTGCTTCGAGGTGTAATGTGACCGTGTGTCATCTTCTTCCCCCCTTTTTTTCAGTTTTCTTCATTCATTTTTCAGCCTATTTTTGCACTGGAAATCGTCTTGCTCGGGTAGAAGACGATCGTGCTGATAACGTGTTATGAAAATAATAGAAACTTTGAACAGAAGAGAAGAGGAGAAGTGAGAAAGAAGAGCCATGAACGGGGGGAGAATTGGACTCCTCTTTCATTTACTGAGTTGATGCATATATATAGACATGATACAGTAGTATGGTACAATAGTATGGTTAGTACAACTAACATCCACTCAGATATTTTATAACATAGAGAAAAAAGTTCTCCCGTTGTAAGAGAGACAAATTTTCAACAGCCAACATCCAAAGCGAGTCATGCATTAATAAGGAGATCCGCAATCTAATTTCCCTCCCCAGCTGACATTGCTCAATAAATAGGAGCTCCTTTAAACCCAGCAGTAGAGTGTTCTTAACTAAAGCTAAATCATCACCAAAGAGATCACTAAGGCAGTAGAGCCCATCAATCGAATCAACTTTCGAAGATTTAGATCTCATGCCAATCTAAGATCATAAAAGGGCAGCCAAGTGCTCACCAGTAAACGCCGAACATAGCCCCAAATTGACAAAGAAACTTGAAATCCAACAGGTAGAGGCATCTTTAATAACTCCACTTGCGCACCTGTCGCACCTGTCGAACCAGATTACCTTTTGAGGCTCCATTTTGAACATGCACTTCCGGCAAAATCACCTTAATTGACCCACAATGAATGTTGGCCTTTTAAAAAATCCATTCATTTGGCAATTGCCAAACCCACCAATCTATGTTGGCAAAAACTGTAATCCAAGGAATAGAATCCGGGAACATAGCTTAGACTTTAAATTATTTGATAACCAACTTCTCAGATAACCTGGGATTGAACTCATTCCATCGCTTATGTATTGGAACTAATTTTCGCCAAAACCTTTGTGCACGCCAACAGGATCTAGGAACATGCCATATATTAAACTCATCTACATCATTCCTAGCAATTTGAGCTAGATTCTGCTCTACATTGACATCATGGATTAGGTCCCAGCTGACCTCAATGCTTTCTTCAACAAGTTAGCCAACCCCATCAAAGATTTCCCTAGTGCAGACTAGGAAGAAGAATTAAAAAGAAATTACGTACTCACCCAAATCGTGCAGCCCCCAACAGCTAAACTCCAGTGCCGAGAGATAAGAAGCGATCTTTTTTTTCTTTGCACTGACCAAGGAAAGAAGGTATCCCAGCTACTTGTTATCTTTTTTTTTTTCTCAACCTTGCTCTAGTCGGTGCCCCCACCTTTGAAGAAGATTGAAGGGCTCAAACCAAATTGGTGAGTGTGTAGAAATTGTTGATAGCAGTTCACCCCAGGAGGAAGATGCTATTTACTTTTTAGGATAAAAACACTAATTAATATGAATTGGCGCGCAGAACTACACAAGTTACAACGTGACCCCTAAAGTGTTTGGTTTCTTCTTGTATTTTACTTGATAAACATGTGTTGGAGTTAAAAAAAATATAGGGTAATGAGAGGTGCTAACTCAAATTACTCAATGCATACCCGTCCAAAGAACGTGCAGTTTATCGAGAAAAAAAAAAAAAAAAGGAAGAGAGCGTGCAGTTTTGGGTTTGTGGGAACTTTTGTGGAGTTGGATATACTGTAACGTTAAGTACCCAATAAGATGATCAAAGTCCACCTTTTAATTCGTGGAGCCTGGCCCCCATCTAACGCCTTGAGACCTTACCTACTAGACCTGGCAATTCGTGTTGTCGTATCGGGTTCCTGTCGGATTGAACAGGTAAACGAGTTCCGATTTTTCAAGCCGACCCAATCCATTTAATAATCGTGTTGTGTCATGTTCAACCTGTTTATTATCGTATCGTGCTCGAGATGATTCCTGGATTACCTATCAAATTTAAGAAGCCTAAAAATTAGTTTGAAATTTATCTAGTCATAGTATTTTTTAAGCAAATAGGCATACTATTTTAAAGCACTTATTGAATTATCTTTGGATAATTTCAATAACTTTGACCTTAAATATTAAATAAGTTATATTAAATTAGTAAAATATCTACACCTTAAATATAATCGGGTTATAAACAAGTACCCATCAGGTTGGGGGGTCAACCCGCAACCTGACCTCCTAACTTTTGTGTCTTGTCGTGTCGACCTATCCTACTAAACGGGTCGAAAATCTCTGACCTATACCTGCTAAGTTCGTGTCGGATTCGTGTCGCGTTGTCGTGTCAATACCCATTTTGCCAGGTCTACCTACTACGGGCTCAATTTTTTTTTTGTCAAGGAGGTTGCTCGAAGCAGATATTAGATTAGGAATAAAAGATAACATGGAGCCACAATATCTTCTTAGAGTTCTGCATAAAAAGCAATGGAAAATACTCCTTCAAAGGAGAGACAAGTTTTCAGTAGCCTGTCTTGCATTAGTAAGGAGATCCGCAACTTTATTCCCTTCCCAATGTGTGCCGACGATATCCAATCGCGAGATAGGAGCTCCTTTAAAGCCGCAGTAGAGGGTTCTTATTTCTTAACTAAAGGTAAGTCATCATTAGAGAGAGCTGCCACTAAGGCAGTAGAGTTTCATCAACTCAATCACCTTTCTAAAATTTAGATCTCATGCCAATCTAAGATCATAAAGGACAGTCCAACACTCACCATAGCCCCAAATTTCACAAAGAAACTTGAAATCCAACGGTTAGAGGCATTTATAATAACTCCACTTGCATTTGTCAAATCCTGATTACCTTTTTAAAGATGCACTTCCAGCAAAGTCACCTTAACTAACCCACAATGAATATTGGCCTTTTGAAAAATCCATTCATTTCACCGATCTATGTCGGCAAAAAATGTATTCCAAAGAATAGAATCCGAGAACATATAGCCTTAGAATTTAAATTATTTAACTAGAAAGAATTGAACTCGTTCCATCGCTTATGTGGAACTAATTTTCGCCAAAGCCTTTGTGCATAAGATTCGCTTAACTTTGTGAGGACGATGCCACTTCCAAATCCAATGCCGAAGTTCATTACCCTGATTCCAATTTTACCTTTGAATAAGATTATAGGCATATTTGGTGGTAAAGTTACTATCTGAAAATTCGCTAGGTGGAAGTGAAGCTACAATTCTAAATAAATTCTCCGGGGGAGGAGGTGTTGAAAGATTCACCACCCCCTTTGTCCAAATTCCATAACCATATCTCTAACACACACATTAACTAAAAAGAGGAGCTAGCACCTGCGATTGGCGTAGAAAAGTAAGAGTCTGTGATCAAACCCTTAACCCAAAATAATATATCAATGCCAAAACTTAACCATCCTGCCATCGTCTACACGCCAAGAACAAAGGCCACACATCCACAATTAATATATAGCTGGTGAAACTTGATGTCTATTGCATCCACCCCGTATTTATTGTCAACACTATACAGTGGATCATATTCCAGCAAAGTTTCTAAAAAAAGCCTCCTATATACCCCCTATTGAGTTCAGGTTGGCAAAGCGTTTTCCCAATTAATGAGTGTGAGTGTTTCTTCCATCCTCAGTACTCGGAACGTCTGTGTAACTCTAAGCTATGTCCCCCAGTGGGATCATGCCTTCTGCAGAATGATAGATCTTCCAAATCGTATTGGTTAAATTCAAAGATTCGGAGAGAAGTCCAAGTCCGGTGCCAGGTCTTGGACAAGGCGGCGATGCGCATTATGTCTCGTAGTGGCAAGAAAGACATGATAGTGTGCAAGATTTTCACAGGCAACTTGGATATTCGATCGACCCCGGCCTCCTCCATGCTCTGGATATCATATAATTAAACTATATATGTCAAATCTCTTATATATGTATAGAGATTAAAATTGTTAAAACGAATTCAGTGATGACTGCTTGCGGTTAAAAAACAGATAAAGGGAAAGATGGACGAAAAACTAGCTATATGTATGTATGTACTATTCATCGATCGTCAAAGGCTATCAAAAATATAGAAATAATTAAAAAAAGCAGAAGAATGTTTAAAAAGAAAATTACGGTTGATAGCAGCTTCTTTTTATCCTTTTTTTTTTTTTTTCTCAACCCTGCTCGCTCTAGTCAGTGCCCCACCTGTAAAGAAAACTAAGGTGAGTGCGTAGGAATTGTTGATAGCAGTTCCCCTCACAAAGGTGATACTACTATTTACTCTTTTAGTATAAAAACACTAATATGAATTGGGCGAACTACAAAAGTTAGAACGTGAAACCCCTAAAGTGTTAGGTCTAATTCTTGTATTTTACTTGATAAATAAACACGTGTTCCCTAATCCCTAGTGGCCAGAAAGACATGATATTGTGCAAGATTTCCTCAGGCAACTTGGATATTCTATCGACCCCGGCCTGCCTCCTCCATGCTTTGGATCATATTATACTATATATGTCAGATTTATTATATATTGCAATTAAAATTGCATATATATATATATAAAACAAATTCAGTGTGACTGCTTGCAATTAAGCAACAAATTAAGAGTGACAAATTCCCTTTTTTACCAAAAAAAAAATTAAGAGTGACAAAGATGGACGAAGAACTAGCTATATATATATATATATATATATATACACAATATTCATCGATCGTCAGAATTAAAGCTACCAAAAGAGAACAGAAATAATTAAGAAAAGCAGAAGAAGAATTATAAAGAAATTATGTACTCACACAATCAGTAATTAATGCCCCCCTTTTTGTTGCGTGCTAGGGGATGACAGAAATCGTGCAGTCCCCCCAACAGCTAAATTTCAGTGCCGAGATAAGAAGCGATCTTTTTTTCTTTGCACTGACCAAGGCGAGGTATCCCAGCTTCTTTTTATCCCTTTTTTTCTTTCGCAAGCCTGCTCTCTCTAGTCGGTGAAACGTGACTCCCTAAAGTTACTTGATAAACACGTTTTCCCTATGTGGTTACGTGGGAGTAAAAAAAAAAAAAAAAAGAGGGTAATGAGAATTAGTAGCTTAAAGTTCTAAATATCGGATGAAAAAAAAAGTGCAGTTTTCGGGTCGGTTTGGGAAATAAGCTAGCCTATGAAGGTCCACCTTTTAATTCGTGGACCTTGGGCCCCAAATTTTAACGCCTTGATACCTTGCCTACTATGGTACGGGCTCAAGTTTTTTTTTTTTTTTCAAGGATGTGGCTCTAAATATATATGAAACTAGGAATAAAAAAATAAGATGGACCACAATATCTAGTGAAAAAGTAAGGAATATCTAGTGTAAAATAAGGAATAGGAGCTCCTTTAAACCCAGCAGTAAAGTGTTCTTAACTAAAGCTAAATCATCACCAAAGAGATCACTATTCACCAGTAAACGCCGAGCATAGCCCCAAATTGACAAAGAAACTTGAAATCCAACAGGTAGAGGCATCTTTAATAACTCCACCTGCGCACCAGTCGAACCGTTCGAGGCACCATTTTGAACATGCACTTCTTGCAAAATCACCTTAATTGATCACCCACAATGAATGTTGGCCTTTTTCAAAAATCCATTCATTTCGCCATTGCCAAACACACCAATCTATGTTGGCAAAGACTGTAATCCACGGAATAGAATCCGAGAACATATCACATAGCTTAGACTTTAAATAATTCAATGACCAACATTTCAGATAACCTGAATTGAACTCATTCCATCGCTTATGTATTGGAACTAATTTTCGCCAAAACCTTTGTGCACGCCAACAGGATCTAGGAACATGCCATACATTAAACTCATCCACACCATTCCTAGCAATTTGAGCTAGATTCTGCTCTACGGTGACATCATGGATTAGGTCCCAGCTTGCAACTCAATGCTTTCTTCAACAAGTTAGCCAATCCCACCAAAGATTTCCCTAGTGCATTGTTTATTCTCTCTCCTTGATCCACTAATTGTACTACTGATGCATCTACTTATCAATACAATATGTTTAGGTTTCATTAACACCATTCTAATCTAATGTGTAAATGCTCGTTGACTTGAGTGTTGCAAGTGATGACTGCAAGAAGTTCTAACATACAAGCGAAGTTTTTGTCTCCACAAAAATCAAAGGAGAAAAGAGAATAAAGCAACACAAATCAACTAATTTGAAACCACCATTGACTAATGCATTCGCAATTTAATTAGCAGTCAAAGAACATGATTCAAGAATATTAACTTTGTTGTAGGAGGATGGCCTAATCTCTCCCATATGAGTTTAAGAAACAGGATCAGATAACGTATATATGCTGTTTGCAGAAATATTAATTAAATAAACATTAAATCATCCATATGGTAACTAACGATCACCATTCTAATCTAAAGTAGATGATACCAATTGACTCCAGAGTTGGGAGTGATTCTAAGAAACTCTCACATGTAAGAAACTTTGCAACTTCAGAAAGATCAACCTGAATGCTTCTCAAGTCATGGCGCCAACAGTGGATGCCGGTAGATTTGCGTGTACTGCATTTGACTTCTCTATTTACCAGTTCTTCGCAGAAAATCTTGACGAACGGAATGCGGTGAAAAGTTCTAAAAAATGTTACATCAATTGATAGAGTCTGTGGATGACAAGTCCAAAGTATTCCATTGATGAAAGATTTGAGATGTTCTTCATAACCCAGTTTAGAGCCCTGTAGCCACGGCTCCAGCTGCAAATGCTTGATGTTTGGCAGAGCAGGAACTAGAGTTCCCTCCAAATCTTCGAGTGTAAAGTCGGCATAACAAATACTACTAAGGCTGAGTTTCAAGAAACTGATTTGGTTGAAACTTGTGAGCTGCTGTCTCATCTTGAGAAAAGCTTGAGCATTGAGAGAAACGTCAAAAATTGAATAGTGAAATTTCTGGATACTTGATCTATGCGCCCAATTAATGAAGGTCGGAAACAAATACGGAAATGGCTTGCTGGAATAGTGGCAAGATATATAGATAATCTTCAAGTTTGGGGTATCAATATCAATGGTAGTTTCCTCCAAAACTTTTGGATCACGGAGGATTAACTCTAAATTCTCTAGTCCTTGACTTGAGAGGGTAAATGTCTTCGGGGTAGGCATGGCCAATTCCAAATCTCTGAGAGCAGGTAACTTAGAGATGAGATCCTCACAGAATTGGCTTGTAAGCCTGTCAGAAGACAAGTCCAACACTTGAAGCTTTGTCCACGAATCTACATCGATTCGAGGAACAGGAAAATGCGAATTACGGTAACGAAAACTCACAAGACTGGGTGCAGTGATTGATATTGTAGAAGGAAAGACCTCATGATCTTCATCAATGTAGGGAGGACAGCGAAAGATTTCGACGTTGTGGAGTCTTGTCAGGCCGGAAAGTCGTAGGTTTTGGACCCCATAACACTTGCCAAGAAACAAATCCTCCAAGAGAGGGCACCTAGAGGCAAGGGTCTGCAGAAATTGGTCCTCGAGACGAATCCAAGTCAGCCTAAGCTTACCGAGGGATGGCCAGTTCATGGTACAACCAGTGACAGAAAGATCGAAACACCACTTACGTAACGCCAAGGAAGTGAGTTCTTTCACAGAGAACAACATCCGGTTCCAACCCTGACATTGTAATGGCCTGCGCTGCACATCGAAACGCGAACCCGAAACCTTTAGTTTAAGCTCACTGACATGGTGATCTATGGCTTGTCTGATCCAACCATCAACATGGGTGAGCAGTTCGAGTTCACCGTCGCAGTACAGTTCAAACTTGGGTATCCTTTTCGAATGACGGCATTGTCTTAACAAAGAATTGTCCACAAAATCCACGAATTTTCTCCGTGCCTCTACTCTGTTCTCCCCAGTGGGATCGTGGTGCTTTATCCAGGTATTCGCAGAATACTCGCATCGTCTGTATTCTAAGTCATCTCCTCCAATGGGATCATGCTTTCTCCAGAATAATAGATTTTGCAATCCGTGTTGCTTAAATTCATGGATTTGGAAAGAAGTCCAAGTCCTGTGCCAGGTCTTGGACAAGGCGGCCATGCGCATCATGTCTTGTAGCGGCAAGAAAGACATGATAATGTGCAAGATTTCCTCTGGCAATTTGGATATTCGATCGACCCGGCCTCCTCCATGCTCTGGATATCATATAATTATACTATATATGTCAAATCTCTTAATTATATATAGCAATTAAGATTATAAAAACAAATTCTTGTTTAATTCAATTCAGTGATGATTTCTTGCAATTAAACATGCAACAAAGAGGGACAAAGATAGACGAAGAACTAGCTCATCGATCCTAAAAGGCTACCAAAAAAACAAATAATTAAGAAAAGCAGAAGAAGAATTAAAAAGGAATTAGGTACTCACTGAAATCCTCCAGCCTCCCAACAGCTAAATGAATTGGCACAGAACAACAAAAGTTAGAACATGACCCCTAAAGTGTTAAATTTCATGTATTTTACTTGATGAACACGTTTTCCTATGTGGGGAGTGAAAAATAGAAAATAGGGTTCCTCTCAGTTTTGGGTTTGGATTTGGGTTTGGGTCTCGGAACTTTCTTGGAGTTGGATAGTGTAATGTTAAGCACCCAAAAATTAAGCCGATGGTGATCAAGGTGACCAGGTCCACCTTTTTAGTTTCATGGACCTGGGCCCCTAAATTAACGTATATTTTTTTTAACCACTAAATTAACGTGTTATTAATAATAAACTATTGCTTTTGCTACGAATTTTACCAATGTATTAAAATTTCCAATTGCTACCGCAAAAACAGTATTATATAATTGGTGATGTGTGTACTAGACTCCTCCACCTTTTGTCAAAGCACTTTGACTTGACCTGGAACCCAGAAAATTCCCGCCCAAATTAGTGGAAGGAGGGGTTCAAATCAATGCTTGAAAGATATGTTTGGAAGCAAAGATTACAAAGTTTTCTTGTGATGTTGAAGTCCATATCTTCAAGATCCACCGCACCACAATTTTTCCGCATGCAAAGTTTGAGAATCACGAAGTATAATGAACTAATACTAATAGTTGACAAAACATAGAAAATAGAAAGTAAGAGAAGTAGTAAGTAATCCAGGTGTGACCTTATTTTTTCCGATGAAATTGTAATCTAAATGACCTTTGAATGAGGAAAAGAGTGGATAGAAACAAGGGCAAGGGTAAAAATGATGGCGGCACTGTAAAGAGAAAAAAAAATAGAATGACAAATGGTTATGCTACCGACTAATTTTGACTTTTAAAATATGGAATGGACTAAAAAAGGGACCTACTTATTAATTCAAACAAATCGGTAATGAAAATTGGGCTTGAAATGACACAGCCCATTAGCTTCTTTTTCATGGACGACACAACCCACTGGCTAGTTAGGGCTTAGGCTAATTGTGAGAATTTAAAAGTGAAAATCAGACTTATTAATCTATATACTATATAAAATCACAACTCTAGAAAAGCCGACAGATTGACCCCATTACTCCTCATTAATTAAAATTAACCCAATTACCCTTCATTACCCTTCATTAGTTATTATTATTATTGTTACTATTCATTCTTAAAGAAAAAATCGCATCACCACTATAAAGGGAAAAAAATGAAAAAGATCTTGCATCAATAATTACTCAATTGAATATTCCTTGAAATTTATAGTAACCAAAATATCACAACCGAACAAAAGGTGAATCTGATTTATAGAGGAGTAATTAAATGAATTAAGAGATGATCTTAGTACTGATGTCTTCTTCTACTGGTATTCCGTATGTTACATTCTTTATTTGTTCGTATGTGTAATCTACATCGAGTGCATCAAATTTAATTATTAGTTAATTAATTTTTTATTCAATTATTGAGAAGAGATGCACGACAAATCCCTCCATCAGTTTGTATAGTGTTTCAACTCCTTGACAGCTTTCGTTCTTTGACTCCAAGTAATAATTAATGACTAATCAACTTTAGTTTTTGTAAACTATTTTTATATACATCCAAATTAGAGGGGAAGGTTATTCCACTGGGACATAAGATCCAACGAAGCGTTCGTTCTTTGAGTCCAAGTTATAATTAATGACTAATTAACTTCAGTTTTTGTAAACTATGTTTATATACATCCAAATTTAAGGGGAAGGTTGTTCCACTGGGAGATCAGATCCAACAATTTTCCACAGTTCGTGACAACATCACATATCTATTGGGTCCAGAGAATACCACCCTGGTGCTTTTTCAGGCATTATTTATTGTTAGTGTTGGAGGCAATGACATCCTCGAGTACCAACGTAATATTTCTACCAATACCGTGACCCTGACTCCATCGGAGTTTCTTGCAACTCTACTGGAAATATACGGACTCCATTTGCAGTTAGAAACTGCAGTAGTTTGAGTGTAAAGTGAAAAAAGAAAATAGGGTTTTAAAACTTGGAAGAAACATGATGGATATCTTTATTTCCATGGATATTAATGTGGCATAATTTGTATATTGTGTGTGCTCGAAAAATATTTGGCATTGTGAGTGTTGCACCATTAGGTTGTTGTCTATATTCACGTGCTTTTGGCCAAAATGATGGAAATTGCAGCGATATCCTTAGCTGGTAAGCTTCTCCCTCTTTCTTTTATGTTTTTCATTGACTGCCACAAAGAAAATATGGCAAAATCAACAAGAATAATGACTACGAAAAAGAAAATAACGGAAATGAATAATCACAAGAATTCATAATTGATGTATTTGTAATTTACTATCAACAACAACTATGAAGGAAAAAAAATGAAAAACAATCAAACAGCCAACAAAAACTACCTATAGGAACAAAGACTATGAGAAAGAATAATAATGGAAAATAATAATATAACTTAATATTCCCTTTCATTAATAATATAATTTAATAATAAAAAATTATATAATTTAGAATATTAAAGAATTACCAAATATCATTAATAATAATCGATTCATAAATTCCTATTTTAATATAAAAACTAATTCTGTAACAGCCCAGGTAAAAATTTCATTTTTACCGGAACTGTTTAAGTTAATCTACAGTAATTTACCATTGATTTTAATCTTGGATAATTAAATTGTGGTAAATCGAGCATTGGATTCCGAAACCGAGCCTTGTCCCACGCTCGGGATTTTTTTCTGCGGATTTTACGGACCGAAGTTGGAATTTTTCCGGGTCCGGGAATCTTAGGAGAAGCCGAGTTTATCCTCGATTTAACGGACCAGAAATAAAGATAAGTGGGTATACCGGATATTTTCTGGTCCGGGTGAGTCATTCTTCACATGCAGCATAGTAACTACATAATTGAAGTTCAATTATTCAGCCGCCTTTTTCCTATTCAGCATGTGACTTACCAGTATCTTGCGTTGCCTATTAAACCATGTCTTCATCAGTTTCCAGTGCACAACATCTCTTCCTCTTCCTCCTGCCTACAACCCGCTGCTACCACTCTTATCCTGCATTTTCTTTGCAAAAAAAAAAAAACCAGTACACTTCTATACTTCAAACCATGAAGATAGGAAATATAAAAAAAAAAAAAAAGAAAACACCACCAACCCCAACCGGAACGTGACACGTCGTCACCCCATCTTTCCCCTTTCTCCTCTCACCCGTGAATAGACACACACCACACACCGTCCACCGCCACACCGGCCGAGACCGCCACCACCAACACCTGCTACCGCCGCCGCCCGAGCTCAGCTCCTCCTCCTTTTCCTTTCTTCTTTTCCTTTCTCCTTTCCCCTCTTCCTCCTCCGGCGCGAGCTCCTCCCTGCAGTCTTTCCTCTCCGTCGTCTGTGCACCGGCGACCCGAGCAGGCCGCGCCCTTCGTCCTCCCTTGCGACGCCGCCCTCGCCTCGCCTTGCCAGCCGCCTGTGTCGCGCCTCGCGTGCCGCCGCCGTCGTGCTCAACGAGGTGAGCAACGGGTTGGAGCGACCCGTTTCATAACCGGGTGAGGTTCCTGGTCGGATCTCAGGCCACGCGGGTACTGGGCCAAGTAGCTCGGGCCTGCAGCTGGACTGGGTTGGGCCTTGGGCCTGGGAGCCCGAGTTTTGTGACTTGGGCTGAGTTGTAGGCTTGGGTGTATGGGTTAGCTAGTGGGCTGGGTTTTAGAGTTGGGTTAATTAATGAATTGATGGTTTGGGGATTGGGTTTAGCCCAGTCCGAATTTAAAAAAAAAAGAAAGAAGAGAAGAAATAAGAAGAAAATGAAATCTGGGAAAAGAAATAAAATGGAAGAAAATAAAAATAAGGTTGGGAAAATATACTATGGTATGGAAAATAAATATTTTGAAGAAATAAATATTTTGAGGAAATAATATTTTGGAAAGTACATACTTATGGAATAATTTTGGAAAGGGTATTATCAAGGTAATAAAATATCGGAATAATAACCGGGTATGGGAATAAGTATAGTATGGTAATTTGACACTTGAAATAAATGGTGAATGATGATAATAATGGAGAATTAACCCGAGAGAGTAGCCGAGCCGAGTTTATATTTAGTTTCCGGTATACAGTATTAGCATGACATTTGCATACCATCTTATGTGTGCATATTATTTGATTGACATAGGAGTTGATAACGAACAATTTGATGAGGAACCGGACTTGGAACTTGCTGGACAATTTCATAATTGATTATCGGCTAAGGTGAGGATGGATAACCCTTGTTATGTTGCCTGTAATACTTTGTGTGCTTTGTTGTTCGATTGAACTGCTGAATTGTTGATTGTTGGCTGATAGACTGCTGTGGATACTACTATTGCCTTGAGCTGTGATTTTGATTCTGTGGATATTATGCTGAGATTGATGTTGAACTATTGACTGTGGAAATTGAGGAAAAGAAATTGGAATTTGAATTGGAATTGATTTGAGATGTTGATATAATTGTCATGTGGAAAGTAGTGGTACGACCCGATGGTTTGAAAATTAATTTTGGGATGCTATGGTCGGTTACTTGGTTTGCTTGGCCCGTCATGCCTGTGGTTGGGGTATACCGAATACCCAATGGCTCGGATATGCCGAATATCCGCAGTGGCTCGGATATGCCGAATATCCGCAGTGGCTCAGATATGCCGAATATCTGGTTGGCATGACGTCGCCTGAGGTTGGGGTATACCGAATACCCAGTGGCTCGGATATGCCGAATATCCGCAGTGGCTCGGATATGCCAAATATCCGGTTGTTCTGATATGTGGATTGGTTCTTGACCTAGCATCCGGAATTAATTGATAACCAGGTACGACCCTAGCTTGTCCAGTGACGGGGGCCCGGAAGATAAAATTGGTAATAATAATTAATATTCTTTTGGCCTTGGCTCAGTTATTGTGATATGCTATTGCTTGTCTGTGATTGTTTTTAAGTATTACGGTTGCTTGCATATCATTGTTTATCCTTCGTCGGTGAGCACTTCGGACTCACCCCTCGCCTGCGGGGTTTCATCCCGTAGGTTAAGTTGTTTCGTAGTTCAGGTACGATGTTCGATGGCTGCTGCTTTCTTCTCCACCTGACTCCGGATCCATACCTCCGCTGCATGTGCATAAGTCTTCCGCTGCTGTGTGATATATGATGCTGTATTGCTGAATTCCTGTGATATATATTACTGATACTATCTGCTGCTGTTGTGAGCACTGTGTTGGATTGAATAATGGTCCCCGAGTGTGGGTGACAGTTGTATTTGATGGTTGCTGTTGTATAATATTTGCACGTTGTACTGTCTGTTCTATCAATGTGAATAGTTTCGGCACGTGTTTACTGTGTTACGGTAAATACGGGTCGGGGCGCTTCAGTTTGGTAGCGGAGCGGGCAGTAGGTCATTAGGGACATAACTGTGGTTGCTTGACTGTTTGTTTGTGCATAAGATTTGACATGACATGATATGCATACATACATTCTGATATAAGGTACGAATGGATCTGGTTGGAGAGAATCAGCATGCTGGAGGTCACCTAGACGTTGATGTCATAGCAGGTACTTTTACAGTCTTTGGTAGTACTGCTTATACTTTGATAGACCCTGGTGCTACGCATTCTTTTGTCGCGCAAAGTTTTGCAACACAACATAACTGTACGGAAGAAAACTTAACTTGTCCGATGAGGGTTAGGTTACCTGCGGGTATAGTGGTCAGGTTAACCCATGTGTGTAGAGACGTTTCTCTTTCGTACGATAGTGAGGTTTTTCTTGCTCGGTTGGTTGTGATTAATATGGGAGGTTTCGACATCATTCTAGGGATGGATTGGTTGTCGAGGTACAGTGCTTTGGTAAACTGTCGGACCAAGGAGGTGTTGATGACTTCCGATGGTCGACGACAGGTTTTGTTGACAGGTGTTGGGAGAGTTGCTGCTACATGCAGTATCTCTGCTAACCAGGATGTCGGAATAAAGCCGCATGGTCCAGATGCCTTGTTGACTCACGTCAAAGGCGAAGACGTTCAGACTCCAGTTTTGGGAGACATTATAGTGGTCAGAGAGTTTCCAGATGTGTTTCCGGAGGATTTGCCAGGATTGCCACCTGACAGAGAAGTCGAGTACACCATCGATTTGATGCCGGGAGTGACACCTATCTCGATGGCACCATATCGGATGGCACCGACAGAACTCCAGGAGTTGAAGAAACAATTGGATGAGCTGCTTGAGAAGGGTTTCATCAGACCCAGTACTTCACCTTGGGGATCACCAGTCCTCTTTGTGAAGAAGAAGGATGGTAGTTTGCGCATGTGTGTGGACTACCGTCAGCTGAACAAAGTGACAGTGAAGAACAAGTATCCGCTTCCCAGGATTGATGATCTTTTCGATCAGTTACAGGGAGCTACCGTGTTTTCCAAGATTGATCTTCGGTCTGGATATCACCAAGTCAAGATTGTAGAGAAGGACATACCGAAGACAGCCTTTCGCACTCGGTATGGTCACTTTGAGTTCACAGTGGTTCCTTTTGGCTTGACCAATGCACCTACAGTTTTCATGTGCTTGATGCACTTGGTTCTGAACGAGTTCTTGGATAAGTTTGTGGTAGTCTACATTGACGATATCCTGATATACTCCAAGAACAGGGAAGAACATGAAGAGCACTTGAGGGAGGTACTGCAGAGATTGCGAGAGAAAGAGTTGTATGCTAAGTTCAGTAAGTGCGAGTTTTGGCTTGAAGAAGTTGCATTCCTTGGATATGTTGTATCCGGAGATGGGATTAAGGTTGATCCTGCCAAAGTAAAAGTTGTTCTAGAGTGGGAGCCGCCCAAGACGGTACCAGAAGTGAGGAGTTTTCTTGGCCTTGCAGGATATTACCAGAGATTCATTGAGGGTTTCTCTTTGATAGCTAGTCCTATGACCAAGCTGTTAAAGAAAGACCAAGCATTTGTTTGGAGTGATGCCTGCCAGAAGAGTTTTGATGAACTGAAGGAGAAGTTGACATCAGCGCCAGTTTTGACAGTACCTAAGCCAGGAGTGGAGTACGTGTTGTTCTGCGATGCTTCAGGTCTTGGTTTGGGAGCAGTTCTGATGCAAGAAGGCCGAGTGATTGCCTATGCTTCAAGGCAATTGAGACCGCATGAGAAGAACTACCCGACACATGATTTAGAGATGGCCGCAGTGATCCTTGCTTTGAAGATCTGGCGACATTATCTATTTGGAGAGAGATGCCGGATTTTCACGGATCACAAGAGTCTCAAGTACATCATGACTCAGAAGGAGCTTAACCTGCGACAAAGACGTTGGGTTGAGTTACTGAATGATTATGACTGTACTATTGAGTATCACCCTGGAAAAGCTAACATTGTAGCTGATGCCTTGAGCCGGAGACCACCAGAAGATGCTTCCACGACCTACTCGATATCCTCTCTTATCGAGTTAAGGAAGTTGGGAGTCGGTTTGACAGTGGATGATACGTGAACTATACTGGCACACATGAGTGTCAAGTCTAATCTAAGAGGATGGATAGTGGAGTTACAAGATGGAGATTCCGACCTGGTCAGGTTTAAAGAAGGAGTAAGGAGTGGAAAAGAGGACAAGTTTCGTATAGCTGATGATGGAGCACTGATGATTGGGGAACGGGTGTGTGTACCCAATGTCAGTAATCTACATAGTCGGATCCTGGAAGAAGGTCATACGACGCCATATGCAATGCATCCTGGAAGCACCAAGATGTATCAAAATTTGAGGAGTCACTTCTAGTGGCCTCGTATGAAGAAGGATGTAGCTGAGTATGTTGCTAAGTGTATCACCTGCCAGCAAGTGAAAGCTGAGCATCAGGCTCCAGCTGGGAAGATGAGATCCTTGTCAGTGCCGGAATGGAAATGGGAGATGATCACTATGGATTTTGTGGTCGGGTTACTGTTGACTCGGAGACAGCATGATGCTATCTGGGTTATCGTTGACCGACTTACAAAATCAGCCCATTTTCTTCCCATTCGACAGAAAGATACCTTGGACAAGTTGGCGAAGCAGTATGTTGCAGAGATTGTGAGGCTACATGGAATTCCTAAGTCTATAGTCTCAGACAGAGATCCGAGGTTCACATCACGGTTCTGGAAGAGTTTGCAAGCAGCTTTGGGTACGAAGCTGAGTTTCAGTACTGCGTTTCATCCTCAGACAGACGGATAGTCAGAGAGGATGATTCAGACACTGGAAGACATGCTAAGGGCTTGTGCTCTTAACTTCAGTGGGAGTCGGGACCAGTATTTGCCTTTAGCAGAGTTTGCCTATAACAACAGTTATCACTCCAGTAATGGCATGCCTCCGTTTGAAGCTCTTTACGGAAGGAAATGCCGAAGTCCAGTTTGCTGGGATGAAGAAGGTCTCCGTTTGATCGTTGGTCCGGATTTGGTTAAGCAGACTGTTGACAAGATTCAGACAGTTAAGCAAAGTATGAGAGCAGCACAGGACCGACAGAAGAGCTATGCCGGTAAGCGTCGCCGTGAGATGGAGTACCAAGTGGGAGAAAGAGTTTTCCTCCGAGTTGCACCTTGGAAGGGTGTAATCAGATTCGGGAAAAGAGGGAAGCTAAGTCCTAGGTACATCGGGCCGTATGAGATCGTAGAAAGGATTGGACCCCTGGCGTACAGATTATCTTTGCCAGAGGAGTTGTCACGGATTCATGGCGTGTTCCATGTCTCCATGTTGAGGAGGTACAGATCAGATCCGAGCCACGTGGTTACTATAGCAGATGTTGAGGTTGCAGAGGATCTTACGTATACAGAGTTGCCAGAGCAAATTCTTGCCTGGGAAGTCAGGCAGTTGAGGAACAGAGTTATTCCGATGGTAAAGGTTAAGTGGAGCAAGCACTCTGCGAACGGGTCTACGTGGGAAGTCGAGGAACATATGCGTTCTCAGTATTCGCACTTGTTCACAGCTTCGGAGTGAATTTCGGGGACGAAATTCCTTTTAAGGTGGGTAGGCTGTAACAGCCCAGGTAAAAATTTCATTTTTACCGGGACTGTTTAAGTTAATCTACAGTAATTTACCATTGATTTTAATCTTGGGTAATTAAATTGTGGTAAATCGAGCATTGGATTCCGAAACCGAGCCTTGTCACACGCTCGGGATTTTTTTTCTGCGGATTTTACGGACCGAAGTTGGAATTTTTCCGGGTCTGGGAATCTTAGGAGAAGCCGAGTTTATCCTCGATTTAACGGACCAGAAATAAAGATAAGTGGGTATACCGGATATTTTCTGGTCCGGGTGGGTCATTCTTCACATGCAGCATAGTAACTACATAATTGAAGTTCAATTATTCAGCCGCCTTTTTCCTATTCAGCATGTGACTTACCAGTATCTTGCGTTGCCTATTAAACCATGTCTTCACCAGTTTCCAGTGCACAACATCTCTTCCTCTTCCTCCTGCCTACAACCCGCTGCTACCACTCTTATCCTGCATTTTCTTTGCAAAAAAAAAAAAACCAGTACACTTCTATACTTCAAACCATGAAGATAGGAAATATAAAAAAAAAAAAGAAAACACCACCAACCCCAACCGGAACGTGACACGTCGTCACCCCATCTTTCCCCTTTCTCCTCTCACCCGTGAATAGACACACACCACACACCGTCCACCGCCACACCGGCCGAGACCGCCACCCGTGGTCGAGCCGCCACCACCAACACCTGCTACCGCCGCCGCCCGAGCTCAGCTCCTCCTCCTTTTCCTTTCTCCTTTTCCTTTCTCCTTTCCCCTCTTCCTCCTCCGGCGCGAGCTCCTCCCTGCAGTCTTTCCTCTTCGTCGTCTGTGCACCGGCGACCCGAGCAGGCCGCGCCCTTCGTCCTCCCTTGCGACGCCGCCCTCGCCTCGCCTTGCCAGCCGCCTGTGTCACGCCTCGCGTGCCGCCGCCGTCGTGCTCAACGAGGTGAGCAACAGGTTAGAGCGACCCGTTTCATAACCGGGTGAGGTTCCTGGTCGGATCTCAGGCCACGCGGGTACTGGGCTAAGTGGCTCGGGCCTGCAGCTGGACTGGGTTGGGCCTTGGGCCTGGGAGCCCGAGTTTTGTGACTTGGGCTGAGTTGTAGGCTTGGGTGTATGGGTTAGCTAGTGGGCTGGGTTTTAGAGTTGGGTTAATTAATGAATTGATGGTTTGGGGATTGGGTTTAGCCCAGTCCGAATTTAAAAAAAAAAAAGAAAGAAGAGAAGAAATAAGAAGAAAATGAAATCTGGGAAAAGAAATAAAATGGAAGAAAATAAAAATAAGGTTGGGAAAATATACTATGGTATGGAAAATAAATATTTTGAAGAAATAAATATTTTGAGGAAATAATATTTTAGAAAGTACATACTTATGGAATAATTTTGGAAAGGGTATTATCAAGGTAATAAAATATCGGAATAATAACCGGGTATGGGAATAAGTATAGTATGGTAATTTGGCACTTGAAATAAATGGTGAATGATGATAATAATGGAGAATTAACCCGAGAGAGTAGCCGAGCCGAGTTTATATTTAGTTTCCGGTATACAGTATTAGCATGACATTTGCATACCATCTTATGTGTGCATATTATTTGATTGACATAGGAGTTGATAACGAACAATTTGCTGAGGAACCGGACTTGGAACTTGCTGGACAATTTCATAATTGATTATCGGCTAAGGTGAGGATGGATAACCCTTGTTATGTTGTCTGTAATACTTTGTGTGCTTTGTTGTTCGATTGAACTGCTGAATTGTTGATTGTTGGCTGATAGACTGCTGTGGATACTACTATTGCCTTGAGCTGTGATTTTGATTCTGTGGATATTATGCTGAGATTGATGTTGAACTATTGACTGTGGAAATTGAGGAAAAGAAATTGGAATTTGAATTGGAATTGATTTGAGACGTTGATATAATTGTCATGTGGAAAGTAGTGGTACGACCCGATGGTTTGAAAATTAATTTTGGGATGCTATGGTCGGTTACTTGGTTTGCTTGGCCCGTCATGCCTTGGTTGGGGTATACCGAATACCCAGTGGCTCGGATATGCCGAATATCCGCAGTGGCTCGGATATGCCGAATATCCGCAGTGGCTCAGATATGCCGAATATCTGGTTGGCATGACGTCGCCTGAGGTTGGGGTATACCGAATACCCAGTGGCTCGGATATGCCGAATATCCGCAGTGGCTCGGATATGCCGAATATCCGGTTGTTCAGATATGTGGATTGGTTCTTGACCTAGCATCCGGAATTAATTGATAACCAGGTACGACCCTAGCTTGTCCAGTGACGGGGGCCCGGAAGATAAAATTGGTAATAATAATTAATATTCTTTTGGACTTGGCTCAGTTATTGTGATATGCTATTGCTTGTCTGTGATTGTTTTTAAGTATTACGGTTGCTTGCATATCATTGTTTATCCTTCGTCGGTGAGCACTTCGGACTCACCCCTCGCCTGCGGGGTTTCATCCCGTAGGTTAAGTTGTTTCGTAGTTCAGGTACGACGTTCGATGGCTGCTGCTTTCTTCTCCACCTGACTCCGGATCCATACCTCCGCTGCATGTGCATAAGTCTTCCGCTGCTGTGTGATATATGATGCTGTATTGCTGAATTCCTTTGATATATATTACTGATACTATCTGCTGCTGTTGTGAGCACTGTGTTGGATTGAATAATGGTCCCCGAGTGTGGGTGACAGTTGTATTTGATGGTTGCTGTTGTATAATATTTGCACGTTGTACTGTCTGTTCTATCAATGTGAATAGTTTCGGCACGTGTTTACTGTGTTACGGTAAATACGGGTCGGGGCGCTTCAAATTCTGAATAATTAGTTAGTCTAGATTTGTTTACATTATATATAATTTTTTTAAAAATAATGATTAATATATAAGTATTTATTTATATTTTCTCAACAACTACCTAAAATTACGAAGAGTAATAATTATTGGAATAATAGAACTATGAAGAAGAATACCCGATAAGCCATCGAAAACCATGAACAAAAATAACGCTTACCAAAAAAAATAATCGTGAAGAAGAATAATCACAAGAGCTCATGAAAAATGTGTTTGTAATTTAATATCAAGAAGAACTACGGATAATAAGATTCGAGTAGTTAACAAAAACTATGAACAAAAATAATAACTACGAAAAAGATTAATAACGAAAAAAAATTATCATAGCAATTCATGACTGATATGATTGTAGTTTGTTGTCAACAAGAACTATGAAGAAGAAAAATTGAAGTGCAATCGAATAATTAACATAAACTACCTAAAAGATCAACAACCACCGAAAAGGAATAATAATTAAAAATAATAATATAATTTAATAATTGCTTTCATTAATAATATAATTTAATATTAAAATTATGTAATTTAAAATATAAAAAGATTAATAAATATTATTAACAATGATCGATTTATAAATTCCTATTTCACTATATAAATTAATTCTAAATAATGCGTATCCATTTGCCTAGACTATAAAAAAAATCTTTGTCTTTGTCTTTATTATATATAAATTCTTCTCATGATAATGATTAATATTATGCTAAGAGATTTAAAGATATAATACTATATCACGTGCATCACACTAGAAAAGCCGGCAAATTGATCCAATTACCCTTAATTATTTATTATTGACTCCATTACCCTTCTTTATTTAATTATTACTATTATTGTATCTACATACTAAATAATAACAGAAAATTAAAAAAACTTAACTCCACCCGTATCATTTTTTAAATTTGGATTCACTCATTATTATATAATAAGGAATAAGAATATACTGTATGAAAATTTTGATATCTAAGCATCAAAATCAATCTCCATAGATTTTAGCCTGGTATGTTTTATTATTGTCTCTTTTTTTAAATCCAGCTGAAAAATATTACATACTTGATTTCTTTTAACTTGGTCATTTAAAGCGCGTGATCTTGTGGTAGTTGTGTGTGCATGGTTACAGTTGAGTTGAAACGCCCCGACCCGTATTTACCGTACACAGTAAACACAGGCCGGAACTGTGACTACCCGACCCAACATAACCCAAGCATACAGTGTGGACAACATAAACTCGGCCCAACGGCCCAAAATAGTGAACATCGTAAATACAACACTGGCCCATTGGCCCAATAACAGCGAAAACATTGCACAGCGGAAGACTTAACAAAACTCACATAGACACTGTATGCGACACATGCAATCTATGGATCCAAGCCTGTCCAAGGGTACGCATCAGCTTGCCCGGTACGTTCCTGCACTACAAACAACTCATCCTACGGGATGAAACCCCGCAGGCGAGGGGTGAGTCCGAAGCGCTCACCGACGAAAGATAAACAGTGATATATTCAACCATAACACTTACGAAACAAACACGACTATCTCAACATCAAGCACAAACAAACACATCACAGGATACTGCCATAACAACTATCACATACCACACGACAAAGGCATCCAACTCAAACATCACGATAGAGGAATCTTATCAAAACATGTCAAGCACATCATAATCAATACTGAACCAAGACCCAAAGAACACTTACTAATTTTTATTACCAATTTTATCTTCCGGGCCCCGTCACTGGACAAGCTAGGGTCGTACCTGGTTATTAACTAATTCTGGATGCCAGACCCCACCACAATCCGGGATCAACATCCCCATATCTCAAATCCGGGATCAACATCCCAATATCTCAAATCCGGGATCAACATCCCAATATCACAAATCCGGGGTCAACACCCCCAACCAACAAACCCTCTGGCAAGGCACCACAGAACTAGTCTCTAACCATCTAGTCGTACCACTACTTTCCAAGTGACAATTACATCATC